>JASAMX010012872.1:0-12902 GCA_030248175.1 Microlaimidae sp. YZB2_3
TTTTGTTGTTAAGTAGTCGATTTAATTCGCAAATCAACGGAGTCAGCTAGGTTTGATTTGTTGATAACAAATAAACACAATTGACATAATAAAAATATAAGATTATAGTTTTAATAACAACAGTGAATAGCCCAATTCAATTTTGAATCAAATGGTAAAGTCAAAAAACAGCGAATGCAAAATTAAACTCAGCTTTTCTTTCTCAGCTGACCAATCAGAGAATACCTCGGAAAAAGGACAGAATTATGCCTCGGATGCGGGCATGAAACGGCGTTTAGCTACCCGGTGACAAAAGGAAAATTTGCTAACTTCTAAATGAGCAGTTTTTGATTTAAGTTTAAGGTCCCATCTAGCTATTGCTATATTAGCTTGTATTTACAACAAATAGGGTAACTGACTTAATTTCGGCCACCTTTTTTTATTCTTTTGAATAAGTTTTTTCTGGCTTTTTCAATCAAGCCAAAATTTGGCCTAAAAATCAAACAATATCTATATTTGATATTCCAGTGCAAAATTTGAATATTTCTGTTACACTTAAAAATCAGTGAAGGTTTAAACTTTTTTTTAAAGTGGCCGAAATTAAGGCGCGTGCCATTTATTTCGGCCACCTACAAAAAACTGGCCATAACTATTGCTTAAACGAACAATAAAAATTTCTAAAGGTTGTAAATTTACCCTTAGGTATTGTTCTTGGTACATATAACTTAATTTTTCCCGTTTGCGAACTTTAATAGTTATTAACAAGACTTTAAATAATTATGTCAAAACCTTAAAAAAACAAGTTTTAATAATTTGTATTTTTTATTCAATTTTTATTTTTGGCTTAAAAAACGTCAAAACAAAGTCAAACGAGCAAAAAAATTTCTTTATAAATACGGTAGTACAATGATATTTAAAAACAGTAAAAAACGGTGGGTTCTTTCACCTAAATTTTCAGGTGGCCGAAATTAACGGAATCTTAAAATGCGCACTTAGTTAAACGCATATCAAAAAGATTTTGAAGAAAATATCAAAACATGAAAATTAACAACTTTGAGCCTTAAATAGAATATATTTTAGGGTTATATAGTGCTTCGTTCTAAATTTGATGCAGTTTAAACACAAAGCAAAAATTAGGAAAATCACAAAAAAATCACTTTTTGTATGAAAATGTTAATAATGTAGAATAACAAAAATAAAAAACTTTTGCAAAAACACTTTATTCAACATTAGTCCAGTTACTTTTGTGCTAGTTCTTTTGTGTTTTAAAAATAAGCCAATTTTCTAACACCCTAAATTGGTGGCCGAAATTAAGGCGTGGCCGAAATTAAGTCAGTTACCCTATGGCTAAAATTATTAAAATATCAGTTTAAGCCTTTTAAACAATAAGCTCTACAAGATTTCTCAAGAAAAAGTACAAAAATTAAACATTATCAAGACTTTTAAACAACGTGTTGACATATGCACCTATTCAAAGCACGTTTAGATTACTTTTTTAGATTGTAATAAAACCTTCGCTTAGGTTTTATTTTTTTGGATTACAAACTTTTAGTAGTAAAAATTAATATTAGTTTAGTAATCTATTGTTCTCCTATAATTACTAATTTAACGTGAAATTTATTGTAATTTTATTTACCTTTTTTTTCTACAAACTTTTAGAGATTTTAATTTTTATTTAAAATTTTTATTTTTGATTTTAATTTTTCTACAAATTTTTACAAACTTTTTGGGGCCGATTTTTAGAGAGTATTTAGTTTTGATTTAAAATTTACCTGCATTTTATATCAAAAGATATACATATTTCAGTATAGTATTTGTTGAACTTTTCACGAAATTCTGATGCATTAATTTTATCATCAATTCTGGCCAGGTTTTCATCAGTAAATAGTTCCGTTATTGGTTGTCCTTCAAATGTCAACTGGGCAGGATTTCCACCTATCATTTTCGACCATTCGGCTTGATCATTGTCAAATGCTGCACCAACAGTGGTAATTTTAGTTTCGCCAATTTCTCTAAATTATAGACTAAAGACGAATTCTATCAGGGTGAAAACAGCCGGGTGGTAAAGTAACCACTCGTTCTTCGAAAAAATATCACGTGTAGAGAAACACCTGACGCAAGTTAATAATAATTGGGTACATTATCTCTGCCAACTTTTTTTTATTATATTTTTTTTCGCGCGTTTATTGTTCTTTTCTTTCTGACGGCGAGTGGTTACGCCTTTAATTTCAGCCTGAAGGTTTTTAACTTTAGTTCGGAATAAGAGTTTTTTAGTGTTAGGAAGAGGGTACATAACTACTAGCGCCAATCATATGTAGAAGGAAAATTGAGAAACAGCGAGCGACTAGTACATTTTACGGTTTGAAATATTTCAAATATTTATTGGTTTAAAATCTCGACCCCTTCCCTTCAAAATTTCTTAAATATTTTTTAAATATTGCAAAAGCAAAAGCAGTTTTTGGGGATTTTTTGTTTTTTGCCGCTTCGTAGGTACGGCGCTGCTGGCGCGCTTGTTTTCCAGTTGTTTAATGTTTCAATTACAGCAAATGCTTAATTTAAAAGTATGGAATGGACTTTTTAAAATTAATTTTTAAGTTTTGAATAGTTTTACAAGCAAAACATTAAAAAACTATGTAGGTTTAAAATTAGTTTAAAAGCACAAATTTCATCTATATTTTTACTAATTCGAAATCACTGTTCAGGATAATACTATTTTAGTGGTGATTTTAAACTATTGTGACGTTTAATTAAAAAACAAAAATTTATTTAGCACAAACTGATATATTACAGCACTTCAACGTAGTGAAACATATCATCGTGTAGCAATTTTTATGAAGTATAAGTTTAAACTTAAGAAACTAAGAAAGCTAAGATTTTTGCAATTTTTATTTTTTTTCTTTTTGTACCCTCCTCGTACAGTAAAAGACGCTTATTCCGAACTAGTCTATAGCAATTATATTTCATTGTAATGCAATAGAATACAAAAAAAGAAAAAAAAGTGTTTCTCACATGTTCAGACACTTAACTGGTGGTAGAGTAAATATCAAAATGTTTGGAAAATGTAAAATGTTTGCAAAGGTCCTGCAAAATAAAACTATTTTCGGACGATCGTAACGTTTTTTCAGGCTTGAATTATCAATGACAATCAGTATTTAAAAATAGATTTGAAAATTTTTGCAAATGAGCTACCACTAGCAACTAAAGCTTGCCCATAAAAATGTAAAACATTGTCCATTTGAAAAATTCTATTGAAATTAAATCTTACGACCTTGGGGCTACTAAAATTAAATCTGTTTGTGAAATTAAAGATTTAGGAATTGTTGTAAATGAATTCCTGAAATTTTCTTCGCCTCAAGATAGTGAAAACATTCCAAACTAAACGGAAATTGTTCAGTGTTAATATTCTTTACAGAGTTATAACGTATTAGAATCACTTTTAGCCAATTAGTGCTTATGAAAAAAGAGATCTTTCATCCATTGGAGATTTCCCAAGCACTAATTGGCTAAAAGTGATTCTATTAGCTCCTTTAAAACCATTCCCACAAAGCAAAACATATATGACGTGATCTCAAATACTATATGACATTTTGAGGATCCTTAAAATCCTGACGTGATTGTTCAATGATAGAAGGAATTTTTTAAAACTGTGTTTCGGATTTTGATAGAATATATTATATAAATAAATATAGTCTATCGGAAATCAGTTACACAATTAAGTTCACATAACGGTTAGACAATTGAGTTTATGTATATAAATATAAAATAACTTGTCTTCAGAATTTTTGGATGTCTTGTTGCTGGCTTTATTTAATCCGGCAGAAACTTCTCCTTTCTAAAATCAAACAACTATATAATTATAAAAAACACTATTTTTTATGTTTCATTTTTTTATTGTATTTGATAAAACTATGAAATAAAACACAACTTCATTGAGTAAAAATATGTAAAATAAAAGAATACATTGAATATTGATAAAATTTCCGTTTTGCGGCGGTCTTTAGAGCATTCTACAAAAACACGCCCTTTAATATAAATTTAATCTCAAAAAGTTTTTTAAATATTTTTCTTTCGCTTAGACTAAGAAAAAATTCTGTTTCCATTTTTTACAATACACCATTAAATAATACTTTAACATAATAAAGTTTTGCTTGATTTTTGGCTTCGATTAGGTTTAGAAAAAATAAGCTCATGAAATAAAAACTTTTCATGAAAGCGTTTCGCTTCACTTTATGTTTGCGCTTAGGATTAGTAAAAAATAAAGTTTTCCTTAAACAAAAGAATAGTCGATAAACATTTTATCCCAAACATTATTTGCAACGTTTCGGTAATTTCAAAATTACCATCATCAAGCTTTTCTATAAATACATAAGCACTTAAAGCAATAATTACACAAGGTACACTAAGAATACAATAGCAATAAATTACAAAAAATAAATATATATATATATATATATATATATATATATATATATATATATATAATAAATAAAATAAGACATGTCAAAATAAAAAGTGTAAAGTAAATAAAGAATTTAAAAAAGAGTTTGGATAAAGTAAAGGTAAGTTAATAAAGTATGGTAAGTTAAAAAGATAATTTAACAAATAAAGATATGTATTTGATTAACAGTTAATGTTAGGGTTAAAAGCTAAAACGGGAGTTAAGCATAAAGCTAAAAGGTTATAGGATATAAGGATTTTTAGAACAAAAAGAGACATAAGATTAAAGATGAAAAGTAGATAAAACATAATTACGATAGATGAAAAAATAGTTATAAACTATTGTGAAACGCAAGAAAAACCAAAATATAAAAAAACGAATACGAAAAGCAAAATTTATTGGCAAATAAAATCTAGCTGACCTCAATAATTGCATGTAAAAATGAAAGCCGTTTAATATTTTTAGATGAAACGGTTTAATAATAAAGATTAAAACCCATATTTTAAAAATTATTTATCAAATACTCAATTTAAACCCCGAACTCAAAATTTTTAAAGAGCTAAAGTTGTTTAAATTTTGTGTTTTTTGATAAAAACGTGAAATGAAAGAAAAAATTATTTTCGTTCTTATTTTCTTTAAAAAAAGGCATAACCGAACAATTTTAATAGGTCATCTCGTGTTTGCATACTAATTTTTACCGTCAGCCAGATATAATTAATCATAAATGAGTCACATAAACATTATGAAACAATAGGGAAAAAATAATGAATAAAATAGTAATAAACATTACAATAGATAAAAAGTGAAACACTTATTTAAAACCAAAAGGCCAGAAAATTTTTTTTAGACAGAAGCATTGGCAAAAAAAAATTTTGAAGACAAGTAAAGCAAAAGAAAGGGTTAATACAGTAAAATAGTGATAAAATGGTTTTGAAAAATAAACAACAATTATCAAGACTATTAATATCAGATTTTGCGGAAGAAAAAATTAAATACGTGTTGAAGAAAAAACAGCAAAAAACCTGATACAGGAAGGAAGTTCACATTTTTCCATTTCACCACCAGGATATCGTAGACACTCGTAATATGCTCTCCTAACGACAGTTGCCACAGTGCGTAAAAATCAGCAGAATACAATATAAAAAAATCTCTAGGAGACTGTTTATCAACCCTCTCCTAGAGAATCATGATGGCATACAGCTCCACGATTTTTACGCAATGTGGCGCGGTGTTAAAGGAGAGCATACAAAGGTGCTCACGAAAAACCTGGTCGTGAAATGGCATAAAATGTGAACTTCCTACCTCTTTAGCAAATTTAGCATGTTTTTTCTTCAAAACCTTTGTAATTTTTTGTATAGCAAAAAGGTATTAATAGCCTTGATAATTGTGGTCTATTTTTCAAAACCATTTTATCACTCTTTTACTGTCCTAATCCTTTCTTTTGCTTTACTTGTCTTCAAAATTTTTTTTTGCCAATGCTTCTGTCTAAAAAAAATTTTCTGGCCTTTTGGTTTTAAATAAGTGTTTCGCGTTTTATCTAGCGTAAGTTTTATTATTATATTTTATCCATATTTTTTCCCTATTATTTCGTAATGTCTTGTGACTCATTTATGATTAAATTATATCTGGCTGACGCTAAAAATTAGTATGCAAACACGAGATGACCTATTAAAATTGTTCGGTTATGCCTTTTTTTAAAAGAAATAAGAACGCAAATTTTTCTTCCTCATTTCACGTTTTTACAAAAAACACAAAATTTAAACAACTTTAGCTCTTTAAAAATTTGCGTTCGGGGTTTAAATTGAGTAATTTGATAAATAATTTTTAAAATATGGGTTTTAATCTTTATTATTAAACCGCTTTCATTAAAAATATTAAACGGCTTTCATTACATGCAATTATTGAGGTCAGCTAGATTTTATTTGCCTATAAATTTTGGGGTTTTATGCGTGTTTTTATATTTTGGTGGTTCTTGCGTTTCATAATAGTTTGTGACTATTTTTTCATCTATCATAAATTATGTTTTATCTACTTTTCATCTTTAATCTTATGTTTCTTGTTTTGTTCTATAAATCCTTATATCCTCTAACTTTTTAGCTGTATACTTAAAGGCAAACCAAACGTAGCTGCAACAGTGTGTTAACGTGTTCATTTTCTTTTTTTTGTGTAACAAAATAAGAATTATTTATAAACTTCCATCTGAAGTTGATTTCTTACTTCAAATCTTTCATTTTCTGAATTCTGATTGGCTGATGCGAGTGACGTTAGATTCTCGTGCTTTGAGTGGTAGTGGTTACTTAATGAGGAACATTTTTCAGTCCAACAAACAATTGTTGCAGCCACGTTGGGTTTACCTTTAGTTCCCGTTTTAACGCTTAACTCTCATATTAACTGTCAATCAAATCCATATCATTATCCATTAAATTATCTTTTTAATTTACCATGCAAACTTTTTTCTTAAATTCTTTATTTACTTTATACGTTTTTATTATCAAATGTCTAATTTTATTTATTATATATATTTATTTTTATTAATTTTTTGCTATTGTATTTTTAGTGTACCTTGTGTAATTTTTGCTTATGTATTTGTAGAACAGCCTGATGATGGTAATTTAGATATTACCAAAACGTTGCAAATAATGATCCCAATAAAATGTTTATTGACTATTCTTTTGTTTATTGTCAAACTACAGTTCCCACAAGCAAAAAGCTTTCTTATTATAGGGTTTTTTTCTATAGGGTCTCTGTTTGTGTCTAACTGCAACAAATTTATAGAGAAGATAAAAATTTTTTTTCAAGAAGCTTATTGGCAGTTCATATACTGCAACGCCCTAACGCTTAAAAAACTTTATATATTGCTGCACCTACCAACGCATAATTGAATCTGATCCTTTGTTTTTAACTAAGCATTAGCCTGTTATGCAAATACCTGATTAGCCCGGCTCAATCTAATTACAACTCTTATACAATCACAAAACACACAAACACAAAAACATATTTACAAACAAAACCCAAATTAAAAAAAACTAGTAGCGTTAAAATATGCAGATTTTCAAATGATATTTAAAAAAACATCAAACTAACGACGCCGTATGCAGATTCCACACTCATTTTTGCTTTTAAAACAAGTTCTGCCTCTTTTTTATTCACACGGGTTGTTTCAGATCCTTCTAAAATCCAAAAAAAGTCAGCTCTTCCTCCCATATCCACCTAAAAAATTGCATATAAAATAACAAACAAATATTTTTTTGCCTTGTTACACTAGAAAATACCATTTATTCTGATTATGCAGATTTAACTGGCCTAAATATAAACAAACCAGTGTTGACTTGCATACTTTTTTGATGAAAAACAAATGGGGGGTATTTTAAAAGCCAATAGATGGAACCAAAGTTTAATTCTGAATCTGCTACTTCTCAGTCCCGCTTTGTTTCAGTCTGGGAAAAAAATCATCGTGAGCTTCATTTCAGTCCCGCTTTGTTTCAGTCCTGTTTTGTTCAAGTCCGGCTTCGTTTCAGTCCCACTTTGTTTCAGTCCTGGCGGAAAATACGTTTATCAACTTGTATCATATTCCTGTGTGCAGTCTTTTTGTGTAAAATATTTGCATAATTAAAAAAAATCTATTTACTTGCCTAAAGTTCAGCAGGCACAGCCAGCTGTTATTTTTGTTTTTATTAAATGAGCGATTTCAAACTTACGTATAATAGCTTCAATTATTTTAAAAATTATTATATTTGCGTTTTTATGATCGTTTTTATTGTTTAAAAAAATAATTTACAAAAATATTATTGAAAAATAATCTATGGAATTAATTTTCATTATTCACAAAATTTATACAAAAAAAGGACGGAGTTACCGAGCCCCAGGGAAGTCACTAAAGCCAAGGGCATACTTCGTGAAAAGTTTCCAAAGGCCAGAAACAAATAGTTCGATTTTGGGCAATCTGGCTGCGTTTTTGCATTTTTAAATCAATGAAAACGCCTATAAAACACCTAAAAATAGAGTTTAGTTTTGTCCTTTGGGCACTTTGGACGAAGTATGAACCAGGCTTAATGCTCACCATGGACAGACTGTAATAATTTATACACCACGGACAGACTTAAAAAAATTAGTTAAATGAGTACTTTCACAAATCAAAATTCTAAATCGCCGAATATAAAACTTTGCTTTAATACTCAGCCGTTCAGGCTGAAGCTTGGAAATGTTGTAGATTTGGTATCAAAAAGCCAAAATATAAAATTCAAATTAGATACATTTTATAAAAAGAAGCAGTCCGTTCTGAGTGATATAGGAGTTTGTTCCGCAAAAGTCCTCCAATATTAGTAAAAAAACGCAGTGAAGATTTATGAAATAAATCTTTGGTAGGATTAAAAGTTAAAATAGAGCAGTAGTAGTATTAAAGTATAAAAGCAAATTAAATGAAAAAAATATTTAATTAACGTTTTTATAAAATTTGTTGCAGTTGTAAAGCCATATATTGTTCCAATTTTCTTTGAAATTAAACTTTCTAGATGGAACATAAAAAGCAGGCACCTTATTATAAACTGTGCTTTGTCTTTTTATATTCACATCAGCAAGTTATTTGTAACCCATGATGAATTAAACACCAGATCTGCCACATAAGTTTTATAAGGCGACTATGAAACGCATTATAACAGCTAATATTAACAGCCTGAACTTGAAATTGAAAATAAAAATATTATTAACTTATACATAACTGCTATCTCAATTTGTACAAACAATAGCAAACTCAATGCCTGCCAGTGATTTCAAAACTACACTTAACCCGTGTCCGTAATTGCCTTTTCCTCAGTTACAACCCTGAAACGTTTGAGGGACCTATGTCATACTTCCATGATACCTAATTTTTTGCGTGAGTGGTGTACAGTGAGTGTGAAAATTAAAAAGGTTAAAGTGGTCCCGTGGCAATATGCAGATTTTTGTCATGGATACAGTGTATTACATGAGATATTTCATGTTGTAAAAATTTGTATATCGCTACTGTACAGCTTTAACCATTTCAATTTGCTCGCTCACTGGGCACTATTTGCGCACAAAAAATTATGTATGACGGAAGTAAAACCTAGGTAATGGGAAGAGCTTACCGCTGTAAGGTTTACATACGACATTTTTCATACAAAAATACAAGCACCATGAGACAAAGCTTTTACCTTTATCATACAAAGGTTTCACGGTTGTACTGGGGGAAAAGGCCTTCACGGGAACGGGTTAAGCAAATAAAAAATCCACAATGCTGTACAGTGGAATCCACTAAAAGTCAAGGATGTAATATGGATTTAAATAAATCAACATAAAGACAATTTTGCGTTCTGTGGGTTCATGGATTTTGACCAGTGGGTTCCAATTGGCGTTTCGTGCATTAGTCTTGCCTTGGTGTTGCACTCGTCAGTAAGACCACCAAGCCTATTAACACAATTATATATATACACATAACCAATAAACAATTTTACAAAAAACATGCAAAACATAACACAATAAAAAACATTAACAATAAATATTAAAACAGAAGAAACTAGCATAAATTGTTGTGATTTTTTGCCACTTTATATAGTAACTTTGACAAGTAATTAAGAGCATTTATGACCCCATAATCCATTGTAATTACCCAACGCACCTGCGATTTTACCACTAAGTGTACAATTGTTTTGCAAATTATGGATTAAATTATTATACATGTTGAATTTAACATTTTAGGTGTTTTAAATTATTGAAATGATAAGTTAGGTTAATTTAAATAATTTTTGTTTTTATATTATTTTAAGTTAATTAAATTTTGTGTTTTATTATTGCTGATTTGTTAATGTTTTTTTAATTTATATATTAAAATTTTTTTATAAAGTTAGATTACTATTTTACGTATATTTAAGGTTATGTTTTGCTTAAAAATTAATTATGCTTTTAATAAAAATTACTTTAATTAAAACATGAGAAATTATAAGCATAGTACTAAACACTAAACATCCTGGATTACTCCAGGTGTAGCAATAAGCTACCAACTAAGGCGTGCTGGAATACTGCAGAGGCAGCTTATAGCTGCGGTTATTAATTAGGGCGCGCCCTTATTAGCACACCATGGCCCTAATAAGGGCGCGCCTTAATTAGCACACTTATCGATTTTCAAAGAAAAAAACAGATTATTTATAAGTCTGTTTTATGCGACTGTTATTGTAGCTGCAATGGCTCAGTGGTAGTCATTCGGCCTACCTCTGAGTAAGTGATGGATTCAAAACCTGCGGACAGTACACTTTTTGTATTTTTTTTTCTTTTCAAAAAATTGTCAATCTTATTTTTTGTTTTATTTTATTTTATTTTTCTTTTATTTTAATATAAATAGCCCACCAAAAATTAGTCGTTTATTTTTGTTATGGCTTTTTGGAATTTATACTTGAATTTGGTACACCAAAGCAATTAAATAGTTTAGCATTCCAACTTAGTTTTTGTTCAAATGGAAAAGGTGTGAAAAGTTTATTTTCCTGAAAATTATGGTATGACCCTAAATAATTAGGACCCTAGTAGTAAAATCAATTTTCTTAAAAAAACAACTGTTCCGTGCTCCCTTATATTTTTTTTTCTTTAAAATTAAGACTGACTATTTGCATTTTATTACAATACAATTGTTAAGTCCGGATATAAAAGCCGTTGTCTTAGCATCACTGAATTTCATCCCAAATTTGAAAAAATTAATCAGTTCGTCTTTTTAGCTTGAGATGAACGTCTTCCGCTGATGGGTTTTCCATATCTTTTAGAACTTGTTCTTTGTTGATACCAAAGATGCGGCAATTTCTAGATCTTTGATTGATTTCGTTTTTAACGACCCTTTCTTGAACTTTTCTTGATATTCTGTTTGTTAGTTTTAGACTCTTGAATGTTGGCTTTCAGTAGGCGACTGTTAGTGTTGATATTATCACGCATCTGCTTGACATGCTCCAAAAGGTTATTTTCAGTAATTAACACTGGCGCAGTTGAACCGTCATCTGCTTTTTTTTCTTTTTTTCTTAGATACATGACTTGGTGAATCATCAGCACTTCTGTGACGACGCATTCTTTTTTCTAAATTTTTTTAGATAAAAAAACAAAAATAATATTTTAGCTTGAAATTATAATGTTTATTTTGTTATGTTGTGTGTTTATTTTATGTTTTACTAAATTTGCAATTTTGAGTAATTTGAATAATTGTAGTTTTTTAGTTTATTATGGTTTTTGTTTTTTTAGTTATTTTAGAATTTAAGTTTTATATATAAGATTTTTTATTTTTAAAAAAAGTTTTGAAAAAATTTTTTAGAACACAAAAATTTTTTGAATACAAGCTAATGTGAAAGTGTATATAAAACTACAATACCTATTTTGTAAATTAAACTAGAGTAACTGTTACTTTACGTTTTATATTATAGTTTCTGAATTTATTGTTTTCTTGTGTGTATTTGAATGCGATAATAATAAAAATATAGCATAAATAAAATAAAGTAATTTCCTAATATTAATGTAAAATTTTTGAAAAAATAAAATACAAAAGTATTTCCGAATTTATTGTTTGGTTTTTAAAGGAGTAAAACCACAAATCTAATTCTTATAACGCCCAGATCATACAACTCTTTAGTTACTGAACCGATTAAATTAAAATTTATAAATGTTGTAGAATTGGTCTGGCTGGAGAAACCAAAATATTAAATTTGAGGTAGATTAAGATTAAGGTTTTGTATTAAAATAGTAGTCCATTGAGGGCCTTATAAAAATTTGAGTAGTGACAGTGCTCCTTTAATTAAAATAAACTAAACGGGATATAAAAGCAAATATTGTGGCAACGGCAAAATTATTTGCGCCATGACACTAAATTTTGGTTGGATTTTTTGTCAGGACTGAAATTTAGTGGGACTGAAATGAAGCTTGCAGCGTTTTTTTAGGACTGAAACGAAGTGGGACTGAAACAAAGCGGGACTGAAACGAAGAAACGTAGGAGGAACTAGTTTATGAATGCATTTTCCGCCAGGACTGAAACAAAGCAGGACTGAAACGAAGCGGGACTGAAACAAAGCGAGACTGAAACGAAGCAGGACTGAAAGGAAGTGGGACTGAAACGAAGCTCTCGGCGATTTTTTTCAGGACTGAAACAAAGCGGAACTGGAACGAAGTGGACCCTTTAATTCCAGTAGTTATTTTTTAAAAATCAACCAGAGTCATTGTATTTTCATAGCAACCAAATTCTTTATTTAGAACATAATTTATCTTGCTTGAAGGAATTAATACGGCTGTAAACTTTTATCATTATATGTAATGATGTAGCAGGGTGTGTACTAGGTCTATAGTTTAAGGTATTCATGATTGAGATGTGAATTTGTGATGTCTGGAATGAAATGGTTGTAATATGTTGGTGGTTGGATTATAAACTTGTTTGCTATATTATAAATAAATAATTATAAATAAAATAATATTGGGAACTTATCAAACAACATACAAACTACATACA
>JASAMX010012874.1:0-34799 GCA_030248175.1 Microlaimidae sp. YZB2_3
AAGAAGAAGAATAAGAATAATAAGAAGAAGAAGAATAAGAAGAAGAAGAAGAACAAGAAGAAGAAGAAGAAGAAGAAGAAAAAAGAAGAAGAAGAAGAAGAAGAAGAAGAAGAAGAAGAAGAAGAAGAGAGAAAGAAGAAGAAAGAAAAAAGAAGAAGAAAGAAAGAAAAAGAAGAAGAGAAAGAAAAAGAAGAAGAGAGAAGAAGAAGAAGAAGAAGAAGAAGAAAGGAGAGAGAAGGAAGAAGGAGAAGAAGAAGAAGAAGAAGAAGAAGAAGAAGAAGAAGAAGAAGAAGAAGAAGAAGAAGAAGAAGAAGAAGAAGAAGAAAGAAGAAGAAGAAGAAGAAGAAGAAGTTAAACATGAAGCTAAAGTTTTCCATATTTTCTCTTTACTTATAGCGTTATTTATTTTTGGACAATCTTTTAATCCTATTTAATTAAACTTTTTGTTTGTTTGTTGTGTGTGAGCATGAAATTGATCTAATTTAAAAAAAAAAAACTGAAGTTGAAAAAAAGGCGAAAAAATATTTTATGGCGGTGGGTTGAATTAAATTAAAAACCATTGCTTTTGATTTTTTGAAAATGTTTTAATTAAGATTTATTTATAAACAAAATAGGAATAAACACGTTTAGCAAAAACGCATCACCGCTCGGTTTTGTTGTTTCTACTGAAACTAGCAAGTCTAAGCGGTTCAATACTAAAATAGTTGTTTATTGACCGACTAAATACAATAATGGGTTAATTTACTTTTTTTATTTAAAGTTTGAACTATTTTACTCCCTTAAAAGTTGCCTTCACAGCCCATATAACCGATTAATTACTGGTGCTACGTTAGGCCTGTTGGTCATAGCTAAAGCAGAGAAAACACTGACATACAGTATATATCGGTAAGGATGGGGTCCCTCGTTTTCTACAATAGTTTTTTTTTCTACAATTTTGATGTCCTCACTTGTCTCTATTCAATCAGCCGATTTTGGAATATGGTAGAGTTAACCAAAATTTAAATCCTTCAGGCTGAAATCAAGGGCGTAACCACTCGCCGTCAGAAATAAATGAAGAATCAATGCATGAAAATAAAAATAATTAAAAAAAGCTGTCAGTGATGATGTAGCCATTTTTTATTAAGTTGTGTCACGTGTTTCTCTCCACGTGACATTTTCTAGCAGAACGAGTGGTTACTTTACAACCTAACAATTTTAACCCTGTTATAATTCATCTTTAGTTCTGATTTTAGTACCTTATGCACAAATCTACCTCACGATATAATAGTCAATGAGCTGTCTTAATTAACGGATCTTCTATTCTTTAATGCTAATAAAAGGTATTTATAATTATATTTTTTATACAAATGAGTTCAGTGTTGCTCCAATGTTTCAAAAAAAAAGCCAAATCAAAGCATTATTTAAATATATTATAGACAATTGTTTTATGAAATTTGCGAAATTATATTCAAACAAACGCTGGGTACGCTACGGATGTGAATTGCCGGGAATTTTAATTTTAGCTACGCCTTAGCTTTAGTACTAAAGGTTCAAAAATCGTTTGCCTTAGTTTTAGTACTAAACCCCAAAAAGGCTTAGTACTAAAGCACTATAGCCTTAGCTTTTGCCAAACCCACAAATATGGACATATTTGTAAATTTTATATATTATCCCTGGTTTAAGGTAAAATGTGGCATTACACTGTTATGTTTACGGTAAAAAACTCAAAATTTAAGACGTTTTTAACGTTTATTGCATTAGATTTTAATTTTATTTTTATAAAATATTATTTTAGTGTTAATTTTATAGTTTTAAAGTTCCTCTTGTACTGTACACGTCTTGTACATGTCTTGTACACGTCAGGATTTTAGGGCCCTCAAAATGTCATATAGTATTTGATATACGTCATATATGTTTTGGGAGAACCTGTTTTAGCCAATTAGCGCTTGGAAAAAATTGATATCCAATGAATAAGAAATCTTTTTTTTTCCTAAACGCTAATTGGCTAAAAGTGATTCTATAACTTTATATTTCTGTGAATATATTTTTCAATACTGAACAGTTTCCGTTTAAATGGGATGGTTTTGACCATTGTGTATTGCAGTTTATATCTTGAAATGTAAATAGTCATCAAAAATGGTTAAATACCAATAATATTTTTTTGTAATGAATTTCTTAAGCAACAAAACCAACATTTTTTATTAAAAAAACCACGCTTACTGCATAAAAAATTTCACAAAATTTTTCAATTAGAAGCTTATATTTGTATGTCTAAAAAACAACTATAAATTTGAAAAAGTGGCAATTTTGCGCTTGTTGAAGATTGTTGTGAGTATGTTTTTCTCCAATTGTCATTTCATTAGACTAAAAAAATGCAACAGTGCTTTGTGATTAGTTCAACATATAAACAAATAAATATCATATGGTAGAAATCTTTTTCAGTGGGCAGCTGCACAAAGCAAATGCTAATTTCCTATGGTCAAGATAATGTCCATCTCTGACTAGTCCACATCTTTTCTGTCTAAACATACGCCCAGGGAAGAATCGCCCCTTTTTCCTGCTCTATTCTTAGAGCATTTTTCAAGGCTCGTCCACCACTTTTTTTGAATCGAATTAATACCCTAATAAACTAACTGTTGAATAGTTTTAGCTGCATAGTGGCATATGTTTATAATTATTTTGTTGCCAAGACACTGTTTTAACAGTTTAATACTATTAATAGAGCACATATTTTTTGTTCGCACATTACAATGTTAAAAACTTTACTGAAACTTATAATAGTGCTTAATCATCTTATAAATTAAAATTTTGTTGTCAAAAATTAAGTTTTAAATGTGTACAATGAAAAAATGATTCCTAGAAATTATAAGGCGATTCTCTAACCTTTACAAAAAGTCCATGTTTATTTCTGATCAATCAGTCAGTAACGATGTAAGATAAAAGATATCGGCTTTATGATGCAAGCATTTCAAAAAAATATTTCAAAAAATTAAAATAATAAGAAGAAGAACATAAATTACAAAATTTACCCTTGTTCTATAATTATAATTGGCACAGTGTTGTGGGGCTAAATCATCGTAATGCGCTTCCGCGCCACCGCTGATTCAATTATATTTTTTGTAATAACAAATAATTAGAAGAAAAAGATGAACATGCATCACAAAGTTTATTCACATTCTCTATTTATAGTAGGCGTGGTGGCTTGCGGAAAAATTGTTGGCATGTGGCGCTCCCACATCGCCAATGATAGCAATTATATTTTTTTAAATAAAAATAGTAATAAAAAGAAGATAAACATGAGTTACAAAATTTCCCAGGGTATTCTAAATAGTTGGTGTGGTGGCGTGAAACTAAATTGTTGTGTGGCGCTACCACAACAATTACAAAAATATAATTCCTATCATTGTCGTTCCCATTGGCAATGATAGGAAAATATAATTGAATAAAAAAATAAAAATAATAAAAAGAAAAAGATGAACATGAGTTACAAAATTTACCAAAGTTTTCTAATTACGGTTGGCGCGGTGTCGTGGGTGGAATTGTAGTGTGGCGCCCTTGCGCTACCGTGATTGCATTTATGTTTTTTGAGACAAAAAAATAATAAGAAAAAGAAAAAATTAAACATAAATCACAAACTTTTCCATGTTCTCTAATTATAGTTAACCAACGCGGTGCCGCGGTGCTAAATCGCCGCGAGAACGATAAAAGAATATCGATTTTAAGATATTAACGTTAAAATAATAACAATAATTAGTAGAACAAGATAAACTTGAAAATCAAAATTTTCCCAACGTTCTCTAATTGTAGTTGGCGCAGTGCGTTGAGGCTAAACCATTGTGTGGTGATGATTGCATTTATTAACCGATGATTGCATTTATTATTTGTTAACTAACTTTAAGTTATTTTTTTCAAACGTAATGCAAGAATTAAAAAAAGTATTTTGTTGTTTTTGACGTTTCCCGCGCGGTTGACGTAGATGGCACTGGAACTGATCCGCCAGCAATAAGCAGCCCAGCACAGTTTTTCTGCTGTTATTGTGCAGTTTCTTTGAGGGACTGTCAACTGTCTGCTCTGTACAATCCTTATTGTTGCCAAAAGGCTGTTATTGTGCGGTTAAGAGTTTTTTATTTTGCTATTTTTCAATTTGTTATTTTGATCAATAAATTGATAACAAGAACCTAAATGAAAAAAAGTGGCTCCTAAGAAAGTTGCGTAAATCTTTTATCTTACCAATGAGCCCATGTTTCTTTTTTTGATTAATCAGTACCAAAGGAGGAATATTGATTTTAAGAATTGAGCGTTAGAATAATAATAAGAAGAAGAAGCAGAAGTAGGAGATGAACATGATTTTCAAAATTTACCCACGTTATTTAATTATGGTTGGCGCGGCGCCGCCGGACTAAATCGCCCATTGGCGCTTCCACTCCACCCTTAATATTAATTTTCATTAAATAATTTTGTTTTTGGTTTTGGTGGAAACACTAAAGATTTTTTGGTGATTTTTTTGTCTCTTTCTTGGCAAAAGCTAACGTTTTGCCGGGTACATACCGTTTGCCGAGCTTTTGCCAGCTAATTTCACTTTAGCCGCGCCTTAGCTTTAGTACTAAGCCCAAAAAACCCTTTAGTAAAGCAAAGTAAAGTAAAGCGAAGTAAAGTACTAAAGCACTTTAGTACTAAAGTAAAGTACGAAAACACTTTAGCCTTAGCTTTAGTACTATTGACACCCACAGGGTATGCTAATGGGTGGTAATGCATCACCCCAGGTTGCTGATTTAGTTTTTTTTATTTTTAGTGTTCTTAGTTTCTTAAAAATAACCGACAAAAATGAAAACTGTTATCAAGCACTGCTCGATATCTTAATGACTAAATTAGCCCAAATTGTAAAGATTTTTTTAAATATGTAAAGAAATTTACTTGAAAGCACTGGAACTAAATGATACCTCTATTTACCAAACAGAATGTACTTATCTAGATCTTAAACTTTTTTGTGAAAATAATCAATTATTAATTAATGTATACAATAAAACCGACAATTTTCATTTATATTAAGTATCAAATAATATATCAAATACACTTTGAAAGAATGTTTTGTATACCCAGATAATAAGAATATGAAGAATTTTTAATACCTACAATTTTTTTTATCATAAAACTTAAAGAAATTCCCATCAATTTTAGAAAATTAAAATATACCAATAAAAAAATTATGGAGGTGTATATATATTTTTTTTAAATCTATAGAAGTACATTAAGTAAATTTGAAATTATTTCAAAAAAGGAATTTACTCAAATAGTTAAAAATTTCTAATTATAGCATTAACATCATATATAATTTTTGACATTTAAACTCTAAAAACTTTTTGACAAACAGGACTCATAAAAAATGGGCTATGCTAAGTCGGTTTTAATCTGGTGGGACTATTCAATTAATTGTCTTTTTATTTATGATTTATGGGTATTTTCGTAATCACTCACAAACAAATCACTCCTTACTAATTTTGGGGGTACAAAAGTGTCTGTATTTTGGTTACCTGATCATTTAGAGCAAATTTTATATTTTAAAATCAGCACACCGAAAGCTTTAAAATGATATATTACTCGCCTATGTAGAGGGACTGTGTCAAAAGTTTTATTTTTAGGGCTTAGCCATTGCAATGAGAGCATAAAAATTTTTTGGAACTATTACCAACATGTTGAACTTAAAAATCCGCATAAATCCCCCCGGTCTCAAACCTGTGGCTCAAACAGTTTTTGAGCATGATGTCAAAATACGCACTTACTACCCTCATACAAAAAATTTTAGCAAAAATCGTAAAATTGACCCCTTTAACTTCTCGAGTACCCGACCCAGGTAGGTTACCCCTAACAATTATTATATTTTTGAGCTCAGGAAAGTATGGGCAATCTGCAGAAAAAATTTTCAGACGTAGGGACCCATATGGTAAAAAGTTAGAAATTTGGGTGAAAAAAATTGCCCCTAAATTTGGTGATTTTGGGGCTCACCTTCCAAAATTTTTGAAAAAAAAAAAATTTTTTTTTCAAGAGGTGGCCAAAAATACAAGGACCTTAACGCGAGATATTTGCATATTGATCGCTGCGCGTTCAAAAGATATATGAGCTCAAACAAAATTTTTTTTTTTAAATTTTACCAGTATCGCTAAAAAAAAACAGAGTAGGTAGTGATCCTTTTAAGAGTTTATTCTTAATAAGCTTTAGGATCACATCTATTACACCAAGTTGCCTGTCGTTTATTTATGTGCATTTAGCGAGACCGTGTTGGGTTAACTAAAATGGTATAAAAGCATTTTGTTCGTTGGTTTCTTAGAAATAAATAAAAGTACAGAAACCTGTATTGGTCTGGAGATATAAGAATATTTGGTTGTTTTTTACTCGTTACTCGTTACTCGTTTTTTTACTCGTTTGCTTAAAAACATCAAATGGGCAGAGAGAGTAGGCCCAGGGAGAAATCGACCGTTTTTTCTCCTCTATTCTTAGCGCATTTTTTAAGGCTAGTCTACCAGTTTTTTTAATAAAATTAAAAAAATACCCTAATAAACTAACTATAGAATAGTTTTAGCTGCACAGGGGCGTAGGTTTATAATCATTCTGTTGCCAAGACATGCTCTTTTAACAGTTTAATATTATTAATAGGACACATATTTTTCCTTCGCATTGCAATGCTAAAAACTTTGCCGAAATTTTTAATTTTTTTTATTTATGAATTGATTTTTTTAATTGAATGTAAAAAATCAAAGCCTTAGTTGCGCAATAACTTAAACTTATAATTTTGCTCCTTTGCTAATATAATTTAAAATTTGAATTTGGACAATGAAAAAAGTGGCTCCTAAAAAATTATTGCGAAATTCTCTAACCTTTCCAAAGAGCCTATGTTTATTTTGATCTATCAGTAACAATGTAAAATATAAAATATAGGTTTTATGACACAAGCTTTAGAAAAAATTATATTAATAATAAAGGGGAGAAGAACATGAATTACAAAATTTACCCACACATTTAATTGTAGTTGGCGCAGTGATGTGGGGCCAAATCGCCATGTGGTGCTCTCGCACCACTAATAATTGCAATATTATATTTTTGCAATAAAAATAATAATTCTAAGAACTAAGAAGAAGCAAATTAACATGAGTTTCAAAACTTATCTAGTTGGTGCGGTGCTGTGGGGCTAAATTGATGCGTTATGATTGCGTGATGATTTTTTTGTAACAAAAAAATAATAATAATAATAGGAAGAAGATAAACAGAAATTACAAAGTTTACACACGTTCTCTAAATATGATTGGCGCGGTAACATGCCGCTAAATCGTCGGTGTGTGGCGTTCCCACATCACGAATGATAGCAATTATATTTTTTTGATATAAAAACAATAGTAAAAAGAGATGAACATGAGTTACACAATTTCCAAACCTTTTCTAAAAAGTTGGCGCACTGGCCTCGAGCTAAATCGTCATGTGGCGCTCCCAAGACAATCAGAAAAAATATAATTCCTGTTATCGTTGCTCTCATTGACAATGATAAGGAATTATGTTTTTTTGTAATAAAAATTAATAAATAATAAGAAGAGAAGATGAAAATGAGTCACAGAATTACAACGTTTTCTAACTATAAATAAAATTCAATTTTCACTGATTTTTTTGACGAATTTTATTTGAAAGTTAACCTTTTTTGAATTGTAATCTTTTAATTATTTATTTGTAAATTTTTAACTAATAATATAGTTCTACTAATAATCCTATTTAACTCAATTTTAATCCATATTTTTGTTGAGAGAGCCTGCACGAAGAATTTTGCAAGAATTTTATGAGACTCAAGTCATACTAAGTTTTAAAATAGTCTGTAATAACCGCCAATTTGAATAAAGTCTGTTGTGCAACAATATGGTAAAGAAAAATGACTTTGACAAACTGCAGGCGGAAAATCTTTTACTTTAAGACAAAAATTTCGGAAATGGAGGCTGATCGCGATAAATGGGAAGATGAGAAAAAGGATCTTTATAACAGATTAGGGATGCTAGAAGTTGAGCAAAAGTTTGACAAGAGCTTAATTTTGAAAATATGTGAGGAAGTGTTTTTAAGGCTTCTTCCAGTGATGCAGCGCGATTTGGAAATTAGGGATTCTGAGGTATCTGGACTACCAGAATCAAATAACATCAAAAACGAGAAATAAGCAGTAGAAAAGTTGGTGCATACACTTAACAACGGCAAAGAAGATGTGACCATTGTGGATCATTCCCGGTTCAGCAAGAAATCTTCAGAATAGCCCCAACTGTTCAAGAATCGCTTTCACTCCAACCGCATTTGTAATAGAATGGTCAGATCGGCAGGTCACCTGATGAAGTCTGGGAATTATAGTGGCGTTTAAATACAACCGTCACTGACAGAGGTGCAGCGCAGCGTTCAAAAATATTTATTAATGAAAAAAAGAAAATACAAGAAATGAATAAATTCAAGCGTGTTACAATTCGCTAGTTTGATGACGGAGATCCGTTTCTGTACAATGTAGAGCAAAAGAAAAAAATTAAAGCTTTCGATTTTATATAGGAAATAAAGCGATCCGATGGCTATTTACGTGGTTATTTACGAGCGTTGTTGTTTAATCCAAAAAGCTTAAAAAACGCCCTAAATGAATTAGACTGTTTAGTTTCAGGGCAAGATGGTATTTATGGTAATACCGATTTGTTGTTAATCACAGAAATATGGTTAAACGATAATGTTACAAATAATATGATTAATCGATTAGGTTTTTATAATATTTCAAGATTTGATAGAATTAATCAAATCGGGGGAGGCGTTGGTATATTTTCTAAAAAAGACTATCACGCAATCAAACTTACAATTGATCAGAAATATCGCGATATTGAGGTCACTGCTACAGATATTAAGCTAAGTTGTAATGCAATTACAAGAGTGATATGTCTATACCAAAAACCACAGACTTCCAAGCAGGACGATGTTAATATTTTTGAAATGTTGCGTAAGCTTATTAATTATTTTTGAGGCTCAGTCATCCTTGGCGGAGATTTTAATCTCCCTTGGATTGACTGGACTTTATCAAGTATAATCTCAAATAATCAAAATGAAAAAAAAATGGATGTCTTTTTTCAAGAATTTGTTTTATTTCAAAATGTTAAAGAACCTACTCAAGGCCAAAATGTTTTAGATCTTCTTGTGAATGACACAGAAATCATCCATGAAACAAAAATTTTGCAAGTTTTTGTTTTTCTGATCATTCAACAGTATATTTTTCAGTTGATACAAAGTTTTTAGTGAACCACGACTTCGGCAAGAGCGCTGGATTCCTGACTTTAAAAACGGAGATTATAAAATTTTTTTTTGTGTCCTTAATAAATTGGGATGAACAATTTTCAAAATGTTCCAATGTGGAAAAATATTGGAATTGTTTCAAAGATGTAGTAATTAATGGCATAACACGACACATACCGTTGAAAAGAAAATATAAAAATAACCAAAAACATATTAAATATCAATTTTATATAAAAAAATACAAAATAAAAAAATAAAATTGTGGCAAAAATTTAGAAAATAAAATACAGTTAATAATAAATTACAATACCAAAATATTCCTACAGATTATAAAAACGCTGTGAAAATATATGTCGCAGGACTTGAATAAAAAATCCTAAAATCAAATAATCGAAATAATTTTTACAAATTTGTTTACAGTAAGATTAAAGTTACGAAGAATATTCCACCGCTAAGTAATGATGACAGAACTTTTACAAAAACTGACAAAGAAAAAGCCAATCTTTTAGCGGAGTATTTCAGCAGTGTTTTTACCCAGGATAATGGAAATTTACCTGAATTCAAACCACAAAAAATCGGAAATCTGAATGACATGCCTTTCAGCGTTAAAAAAGTTTTATGTGCTATTAAAAAATTGCCCAATAAAATGTCTAGATCGCCGGATTGCTTACCAGCATATTTTCTGAAGAAATTAGCATCTGGAATAGCTGAACTTTTATCTAAAATTTTTAAAAAATCATTTGATACAAAAATTTTACCTCTTGACTGGCTTTTTGTTTTTGTAATACCATTTTCTAAAAAAGGATCAAAGTCTTTTAAGCAAAATTATCGTCCTGTATTATTAAATTCTTATTCATGTAAAATTATGGAAATGTTAGTTAAGGAGGAACTTTCAAACTTTTTTATACACGTTTTGTGAAGGCTTCAGCATGGTTTTAAGTCTGGAAGTTCTACCGTAACCCAACTTCTAGAATCACTAAATGAATGGACACTAGCTTTTAAAAACAAAAAATCGATTGACATTGTTTATTTAGATTTTGCTAAGCCGTTTGACACTGTTTCTCATCAGAAACTATTATATAAGCTAGAAAAATATGGCTTAGAAGGAAAATTTATAAAATAGATTCAATCTTTTTTAACTGGCCGAACTATTAAGTTACTCATCAATGAGTGTGAATCTAATTCCCATAAAGTTGTGAGTTCAGTTGCACACGGTTCCGTGTTAGGTCTTTTTCTTTTTTTAGTATATATAAATGACCTGGTTGATGTAGTTCAAAATTCCACCATAAAATTGTTCGCGGACGACGCTAAGGTTTATATAGATTTTGACTCTGAAGAAGAATATGAAAATACAAAAAAATTACAGGATGATTTGAATCGTATTTCCTTTTGGGCGGACGCATGGCAACTCACTCTGGCCGAATCTAAGTGTGAGGTTTTAAATATTGGATTAAAACGCAAAACTAACACATTTGATTATTTTTTACACAACAAAAAATTGGAAAAAGTCAAATTAATTAAAGATTTAGAGGTTCATATATCACAAAAGTTAAGTTTTTCTGAACACAGTCAAATAATTACAAAAAAAGCTTTTAGATCTTCATCACTAATTTTTCAAAGTTTTAATTCCAACTCTGTACAAAATTTACTCTTAGCTTTTAAAATTTATGTTAGGCCTGTTCTGGAATACGCAAGTGTAGTATGGAATCCTTATTTAAAACAGGATATTGCTTTAATCGAAAAAGTGCAGCGAAACTTTACCAGAAGACTTTTTAAAAGATGTGGAATTCGTTATAAGCATTACAATGAAAGGCTTGATTACTTAAAGTTGCACTCATTAGAAGAACGTCAACAAATTGCATATCTTTCTGAATGCTACAAAATACTACATTCCAAATCAATCTTATATTCCAATGAATTTTTTAAATACAATATGAATTGCACAAGAGGTCATAAATATGAGCTTAAAGTTCAAAAAAGTAAGATAAATGCTCAGAAATTTTTTTTTTTGTAACAGTGTTGTTGAAAAATGGAATAATTTGTCCAATAAACAAGTTTCAGCCAATTCTCTCTCACAATTTAAAATGATATTAATAGATGGTTTATGTTAGTGCTTAGAAATAAGCCTTTAAACCATATTCTAGTAACCATATTTCTTTGTCGCAACTGTGTTCGGTTCGCGTTGTGATAATTTGTTGTTGATGATTTGAAGTTGTTGTAATATATGTTTATTTACTAGAATAAACAATTTTATTTGATTACAGTTGGCGCGGTACAGTGGGCTACATTGCAGTGTTGCGCCACCGAGCTACCCATGATTTCATTTCTGTGTTTTTGGAATAAAAATAATAATAAGAAAAAGAAGAAAAAAAATGAACTTAAATAACAAAGTTTTTACAGTCCCTGATTATAGTTAACGCGGTGCCACGGGGCTCACTTGCCGCGTGAACAATAAAGGAATATTAATTTTAAGATATTATCGTTAAAATGATAATAAAAAATAAGTAAAGAAGTTCTAATTATAGTTATAGTTATAGTAATAAAAGAAACTCTAATTATAGTTGGCGTGGTGAAATGGTGCTAAAGCGCCGCGTGGTGTTCCCGCGTTACCAATGATTATAATTATTATTTTGTAAATAAAACTTAATTAATTTTTTGATCCCTATGCGTGCAATAATGAAAAAGTGCTTTGTTTTTTTAACGTTTCCCGATCGGCTGAAGTAGATGGTGCTGGGTTTTAAATAAGTTGTTTTAAACGTCCATGTGCTTTGTTTAATTATGTGCTAGTCCTATTTTTGGTGGTTAAATAGTGTTAAATAGTTTGTTGGTTTTTACATCTATATATATATATATATATATATATATATATATATATATATATATATATATATATATATATATATATATATATATATATATATATATATACATATATACAAATTCTACCAAACTAATCAAATCCTATGTATAACTGAATTTGAATTTCTTCAACATTCAATTTTTTGTTTTATGTTTATTATTGATAAAAATAATTGTTTTAAAATATAAAAATAAGGTTAGGTCAATTTAATTCGACTGTTTTTAAATTCTTAAAGTTTATAACGCGACGTTTCCTTTGATTTTGTTGTAAATATAACATACTTGTGAGGATATTTTGTTCAAATAACTGGAAATTCTCTAATATTGTTGAAACAAAATTACTTCGCAAAGAAATAACTCCAAAGGCGCTGATGGTTTCTATGCAATTAGGACGGCATAAATTGCTTGTGTGTGCACTGACTTTAAAACCTTAGTTTGAAGTGTGTAAAATTGTTTGCTAGGGAGTTTGAGTTTTTGTAACACTTTATTCATTTTTTTTTTAGTGTGAAATCTGCACTTTCGTATGAAAAACAAATTAAAGAAGGACAGATAAAGATAAGAAATATTTTGTCTTGTAATTAAAACAATCTTATATTCGTTAAATAACCATATATCACTTTTTCTTCACCCTTAAAATGGTTAAATAAGAAAAAAAATATGGAAAAGTTTTTGGCGGAAGAAGGACTTTCCTGCTCGCCATATCGCGGTAAAATTAAAATAAAAGTAAAATTTTAAAGTTAAAACTATTGTTTTTTAACTAATTTTAAATTTATTATGCTTATTAAGTATTTTAAATTCTTGCTTCATGTAAACCTATATATATGTATCATTTAACAGGAGTTGTAAAGGAAAAATTTTATTGTAAGATAGGAGTTCCACTAATTTTTTAGTAGGCCTCTGATAAAAAAAAATCGTAAAAAATAACAGTTAAGTGAGCGGATCCTTTTCCGTTAAAAAATTTAAAGAAACTTACTAATTTCTACGTTATATTAACCAAACCCTTTTAAGAGAGTAGGTTCAGCCGGCGAAAGGAGGTTGACATTGCAATAGCCACCCATTAGAGGGGACTGGTTAAGAAAGGCTGCATTTGCGTTTTTGTTTCGGCAAAAAAATATAAGATCTAAGTTCTTTGGTTTTCGCTAATAATTTTGGTAAACAAACACTATTATAACAAAGTTGCAAAGTTGTGAGATAGGTTCAAATATTATTATTAAATAGAGCAAAACTATTTTATTTAATAAAAAATTGTTTTATAACTTAAGAATACTTAAAAATACTTAAGAATGAATTATTTCTACTTATAAAAACAAAAACCTCGCTTTTTTAGTTTTTATATAAATGCCAAAATACTAATTTACTAAAAACATTTTTTGTTCTGGCAATTAAGTCAGCGTTTATACAATTTTTTCGTTTGCCAAAAAATAGTTTGTACAATTTTGCCGTTAATAAAGTTAGAAAATAATCGTAAATGTTAAAACCTCTTTCACAAAGATATGCATTTTATGATTTGAGAGCAAAACTAAATTTATTTTTAAAACTTATTTTTAACTATATAATTTTGATAATTAAAACAAACTGAGAAATAAATTACATTTTTGTGGTCGTAAGTTATGATTAAATAATTTCAAATACATGAAAACGAATAATAATCCAAATTATATAAAATAAAACTAAAACCTTAATAAATTTACAAATGAATTTGTGTAGTTGGTGGTTTAAAATAAAAAAATATGTAGAATGCAAACCGATGGCATTTCTAATAATGTTTTTATTATAGCCATAAAACAATGTTTTAAATTACATTTTTTATCCAGTCCAAAAGCAGTTGATTAAATATTGTAAAGTTTTTTCTTTAAAAAGTTTACTTTGAATGTAAAAAGTCCAAGTAGCTACAAACAAGCAAAAATTTTTCTGTGTTTTTTTGGCTTTAGATCACAAACTCCGAATATTATTTTTTGCAAATCTGCTGACAAAACAGTATTAGAGGCTTTTGATAGCGTGGCCTTTGATACCTTAAGATTATTTGAAAAAGTTTTTTTAAGCTTTCCTGAAGCTTCTGACACACCCATTGTGCATAAATTTAAAAACAGTATATGGTTTCCTAATGCTTTTTGCACAGAAACCAAAACATTCCCTTTTGATTGAAACTTTGTTTTGCAAAGGGAACAAGGCTCCTTGGAGATCCGTTTTTCTCTTTTTAAGTGTTTAACTGGCGTTGAAAACGTTCCAAAAAAACTTGCGGATTCATAATCTGCGGAAAAAAGTTCAATTTCAGAATGAAGCTTTTTGGTGTTGTCAAAATAATTATAGGAATAAAATTTTAATCTTACGTTTAATGGCGTATTGGTTTGTTTGTGCGTAAAAAAGTGATTCTGAAGCTCTTATTGACAGACAACACAAGACTATTTGTAAAAAAAAAAACAAGTTTGAGACTCTTATTGCAAAAAACACAATTTTTTTAGCTGGGGGCTATTTTCCTTAAACTTACTTTAAAGCTCGATTACTTTTAAACGTAAACATGTATTAGATATAAACCCCAACTTCACTAATATTTTTGACCTAATACAAAAGATTTTGGTACCAAGAATTTCTTTATTTGGTAGTCCAAAATCACCATTTTTTTTAATGATCATTTACTTTGTTTATAACTTGCGAAATACGTCCTGAATTTAAAGTTAATTATCAAAGCTTATACAGTTTTCTTTCAAATAATGTTTTTATTTTGTGTTATAACTGCTTTGAAAGAAATATTATGATCGTTCGCGTAAAACATCCAATTTCGCGAGTTTTTTGAAAATTGGCCAAAATTTAGAAAAATAATTTTTCAAACAAAAGGCATTAAACTTCCCTCATTAAATTTTCCAACGACTGAAGAAATAAAATTGTATTTTAAATGTTTTTTAAATTTAAATGATGTTTTTTTAATTTTTTTGCAAATTTTCAAAGATAGGCCAATTTTTTAAAAGTCTAAACAGTTTTCATTGTGTCATAAATAATGTAAAAAAACCCATTTTTCAACAAAAAAAACAACAAAAACTGAGCGTATAAGATTAACAATTTTCTCTTCTATCAGGTGATATATTATTTAATTATTGTTGATTATTATGACAGTGTTGTAAACAGTTACTTTTAATTTTATTTAAAGCAATAAAAGTATTGGATTTTGGATTACCTTTACTTTTACTCAATTTTTAAAATTTCAATTATTTCTACTTTTACTCTTAGTCGACTTTTAAAATTTCAAATACTTTTACTTTTACTCTTACTCGGATTTTCCACTGCAAATACTTAAATTAATTTAAGTAAAATTTAAGTAATTTCAATGGGTAGATTCATTATGGGCTTTTTGTGAAGTGAATGGCAGAAGATAATTTTTTAAGCCGCTAATACGCTAAAACTATTTATTTATTCCCTTTGCTTTTCTTGGAGAAACGCGGTGGGAAATGTATCTGGGACATGTTGAATCCTTCCTTTCTCCAAATAAAATTTCTGGAAGAGTTTGGCAGTGAACTGAGGTATGGTTATGGCTTTGCTGAAGACGCAGAGCTCCGTCCGCTCCATCATAACCTTACAAAAGATGCTGCACCCTTGATATAGGACCTAAAATGACAAAAACCCATATAGCTTCGTCTAAAGGCGAGGATCAAATTACAATTACTTTCACATCGTCCGCGCCTTATTTCAATAGTTCAGCGCCCAGACGATACTCCCGTTCCCTCACTTTTTCCTCCTACCAAGCGTCGACCTATTTCTTAATAGCAGAGCTCATGGTGGAGCTGCAAAATTTTTATTTGGTTGGTATTAAGGAAATACAATCCATATCTACCTCATGATAATTAGCCAGATAAGAAAAAATCCTAAAAAACACGCTTTAATGGCTATAACAATTATAGGGTTAATAAAAAAATATTACCTTTTTTGGCTCTTATCTGCGAGAATATATTTGACAATTTTTGGAGCAGTATTAACAGGAAAGACAAGGAATCCCTCATGGAAACGTTAACAACGGCCACCATTTTAATGATCTGATTTCTTTCTGTTGTAATTTTAGGGAGCCAATCGCATTTTACGAGTTTTTTGAGCAGAGGGCGTTGTACCTAAAAACATATATCATTTATTAACTGTAATAATGTAGAAAGTTGTAGAATGTATATTGTAGAATATTCCTTACCTACTCCCATTGTGAATTAATCATATAGCATTTTAAACTGACGATTGTACACCACAACGTCCGAAAACTGTCCCACCTGATTATTGTTCAGATGATAACCATATCATCGTCTGCAGCAGTAGGAAGCCATTCCTCTTCTGGTCGATCTGTGAAACGGACACAAGTAACGGCGTAATACTGAGATTGGGAATACATTATTCATCTGGTTTCTGAACCAGATGAATAACGCACTCTGTATTCATAAAACGTAGCAATGAACCTGAGCGTTTTTGGAGGATTGAAGAGGTAGAATAAAACAAGTATGCTCCTTGCTTATTTTAAGCAGTATTTACATCTAAAGCGGGTTAGGCTTATATTTTTTAATGAATGTACTTTAATAATTAATAATAAGGTTTCTTAGTTTTTTTTGGTTGCAATGATGATCTTTCAGATCCAATAGTTGATTCAAATTGCACATTTTGAAACAGCAATAACATCGTGCCGCGATAATGCAGGGGATCCTCCCATCCTGCTCCCTAGTGCGCAGGTGTTCATGGTAACAAATAGGGTTTTTAAAGTAGGTGTTAAACATTTTGCATTTGGTTTGTTTAAACACTCGGTCTTCCACTTCACAAGTTTGGAATTTACAAAGATAGCAAAGATATTTTCTTTTACTGGACATGTGCGTGGGCTCATAACGAGGATTCAATTATTAACCACCAAGTTGTACATAATTTAAACTGCCCAAAAATTTTTTTTTCTCGATTACTAAATAATAATGATTTTTCCAATTTAGAAGATTCATGTTAGTTTCAGCCGGATTATAAAACACATATACCCACGTTTATTTTTTTCAAATATCCGCGATTTAAAATACTATCAATCTACTTGTGTAGGTTTTAAAACGGCGATTTTTGGAAGGTCTGGAACCGAAACGGCGGTACCAGCAGAATTAGAACACTTTTAATACAATTCACAAACGAGTTTACACATATTTGTGGTCATTTCGATTGCCTTCAATAGTTGGACTGCTTAAATTTTTTTAAATTTTTCTACTGAAAACAATAGAATTAACAACTAGGCATACAAAAAAAGAAGAGTTTTCAGCAGTAAAATTTTTAAAATGCTCGCTGGATATTACACCACACTTAATTCCTCCAAAGTATTCACCGATGTTTTCTAATCGGTTTTTTCTAGCTGCAATCGCCAATTCACCTATGCTTTTAACAGGAATCGAAAACTGTTTTCAACACTGATTTTTTTTGTTAGACTGAACAATGGCTTCAATTTGATCAAAAAATACCGCGCTATCAAAACTATTGGGTCCAAACCTAGGACTAACGATAGGATAATCCTGTTTTGTTAATTGCGTTTTTTTTTGCAACTTTAGATGTCATGTTTTATCTAATGATTGATTTTAAAAATAAATCCAAAAGCTTATATGTATTCAATAAACTTTTTTATCTTATGTCTTATTGCTATTATTAAATTTCGTTTCCCAAATGGAAAGTCAATTAGATGAAGAATGTGCTGTTTTCATGGCTACTAGGCAATTTTAAATTTTATTAAAATTCCAACGTTTCAACACAGATAAAACACAGGTCTTTGTCCAGGAAACTAAAGGAAAACCAATGAAAATTAAAACTAGCAAACAAATTCAATAACCAAATAAAATGATAAACGCGCCTATGAAAGGCACATATTAAAAAAATACAAACATGTAAAAATTACTCATTGTACAAATAAATAAATAAAATTATAAAAAAATCTAAGACTAAATTAAATAATATAACCTAAAGCTGCTAAATTTATAAAACCGAAATAATGCCCTAATTAAGAATAAAACAAAATAAATCAAAATAATGCCCTAAGCTCCGTCTGCATTCTGGAACATCAGCGCTCCATGAAAAGCTCAGCCAATAACAGTGGACTCCCCCCTATTGCTTTACATTGTTGTAACAACAAGCACGCTTTCAGCTTTTCTAATTTTCTAGCGTCTGATACCTGTTATTTTTGCTAGTGTTTTAAAGAAGTTTGTTTTAATTATTCCAACAAAAACATTACTAATTTATTAAGTATTCATTCTAAGGAAATTTGCAATCTAGTGCCTAATATATATTCGATTTTATAACAAGAATTAGTTCTAGAATAATCTATTTCACGGTTTGTTTGTTTTTTATTGTTTGTCTTAATTTTTATCATTCTGTCTCAAATTTTTATAATTATACGTCGATTTATTGTTGTTTGACCTTAGAAAGTTAATTTTATAATTTATTCTGCGGTTTTTGATAAAGTTTCTTTAATCTGTTACTTAGGGCATTATTTTATTTTATTCTTAATTAGGGAATTATTTCAGTTTTATAATTTTAGTAGCTTTAGGTACCGTAAAGTGGGGCTAAGTTGGCCGGGTTTTGACGTTTTTTTAAAATAACTCTTCAATAAAAAAATTTTATCAAAATTTTTTTTATGCGATGTCTAGAGTTTTGTGTGGCGAACAGAATCTGAAATGGGCACCAATTTTCGGGTGCTTCATGTACCCTTTTTTTAAAATTTTCGGGGTGGCCAACTTAGCCCCAGCTTGGGGCTAAGTTGGCCGGGGTGCATTTTTACAAGCGAAATGCTGTGTAGATTCAAGTTTATATAAGAAAGGGGCTAAGTTGGCCACCCTAGACGTTTTAAAAAAAGAAAAACTATGTTTCAAGCTCATTTTTACAAAAAACTAGCTTTTTTAAAATGGTGGCCAAATTTACCCCACAATTTCGACACTCGCAAAATTTTGACCTAATTATCTAGCTAATTTTTTTTGTAAAAATGAACTCAAAACTACTTCAAAACAACTTATAAAGAAAGTAAAAACATTTCTGAACATAAAAATGGGTCCAAAACATTTTCAGAAAAAAAAAATCTTTTAAAAAATGGTACTAGAAACAGGCCTACTTTTCGGGTTCATATTTTTTTTTTTTTTTTGAAAATGAATTTGTAGTTTACACCAAAAGACAAAAGGTATACACTATCTAATGCTTTAAACATGTTAAGCAATGTAAAGGCTAAATTTTATATCCATAACCAATATTCAACATATCAAATTAAAAAAAAAATTGGACACAAATACATTTTCACATCAAATAATCCATTCAAAAATATGGTACACTGATAAAGTTAAATTTTGTACCTACCCTATGTTTTTTGAGTTGCTGAAAACTAATTTGTGTTCAAGCACTGAAAAAAACAAAACATAATTCACTGGCAACCAAACATGGTTTGGTTTGGTTCTATAGGCACCCAGTTATCGACTTTACGGATTAACTGTCTGTAAAAGAAAATACTGGTTGCTATATGGTAACTATTATTAAATGCGAAATTAAATTAAATGCGAAATTATTAAACTATAATAAATAAAATAAAATATAGCAGGACCCACCAGTATCACCAATACAGCTGAAGGCACTGACGCCGGAAGCGATTTTCTAACTCTTACTTCAGTCTCAGTAAGAGTCACTTCCTGTATGCTCAAAACCGGATATCCCAAAGTCATAATAGTATGATAACCTCAGAGTGATGAACAGACAATGAAGAAATTACCATGTTTTAGATTCTGTCGATGCATAATTCAATATCAAATTAAAAAAATAAATTGGACACAAAAATATTTTCACATCAAATAATCCATTCAAAAATATGGTACACTGATAAAGTTAAATTTTGTACCTATCCTATGTTTTTTGAGTTGCTGAAAACTAATTTGTGTCCAAGCACTGAAAAAAACAAAACAAAACATAATTCACTGGCAACCAAACATAACCAAACATAATTCAATATCAAATTAAAAAAATAAACTGGACACAAAAATATTTTCACATCAAATAATCCATTCAAAAATACACTGATAAATTTAAATTAAAGTATTTAAAATTAATTTAAAAATTAAAGTAAATGGCCAACTTAGCCCCGGCCAACTTAGCCCCACCTTGTGCAAAAAAGGAGGGGCTATGTTGGCCAGGGGCCATTAAAAAAAATTGGTTTTTTAAAACGCGTCGAAATTAGCATTATATTACTCCCCGAACATTTTACTACCAAAATAACACAGTTTCAAAAAAATAGCTCGCACCAATATTGCTCCAGGTATGGATGTTTGACCACCTGTAAAAAAATAGAAAATTGATGGCGTCATAAAAAACCGCTGTAGCTCTTAACACATAGATTAGATTGCCTTCCTTGGTACCTAGAATTAAAGCTAAATGTTTAGAGAAGCTTTTAAAATGTTCACCACAATCAAAACTCTAGTAATCATGAAGTTATTTAAGTTTAAAACTTTTTCCGTTGAAAGAGGCCAACTTAGCCCCACAGGCCAACTTAGCCCCACTTTACGGTAATTTAAGTCTTAGATTTATTTTATAATTTTATTTATTTATTTGTACAATGAGTATTTTTACGATTTTTTTTTATATGTGCCTTTCATAAGCGCGTTTATCATTTTATTCTGTTATTGAATTATTTTTAATTTTCATTGGTTTTGTTTTAGTTTTTCCGGATGAAGACCCGTGTCTTATTGGTGTGTTTTATTGGTGCCGCTTGCTCACAACCTACAAGAGTTTCTCCTAGGAAATTTTTGACGTTGTCTGAAAATCAGTTATCGCTTTTGGACTTTTCCGGAGAAATTTATCACCAAGGATTAGCTATTTTCCAAATTAAAGAAAATATTGCTTAAGATATTCCATAGATTCTTGATAAGTTGGAGAACCTAGCAAAAGCTATTTGTGATCAAATTAGCCCTCACTCACAAGAAGTTTTTCCAAATTATGCTCCATCCTACGCTGTGGCTGTCAAAAAAGGAATTTTGCCTTCACAAGCCCCAGTTTTCCATGCCGTAAAAGAAGTACTGAGTGAAAAAGAAATGAAAACTCAAGTAATTCTTTCAAATTTCCCTGAGACCTCAAACAAATTTTTGAATGGTCTGCTAATAAATTTGAAAGATTTCTTTCAGGAGTGCGGCCTTCAATCTCATTGGGACAAACTAATATCCGCCAAAAAGCTCATTGGAAGATTTCAAAACCGTACATCTGAAAATGAAGCATCCAACAATTACCGCTTGGTAAAAATAACTATGGCTAACCACACCGGCCAAACTTACATTTACACAAGAAACATTTTGAACAATTACGCTAATTGCTTCAGAAATCCGAATCTTCGTTAATTTAATACAGTGTTAATGCTACCTTCAAAAATCAAGGAAATGATTTTGTAAGTTACTCTGTACAAAAAAATTTTAATGGCAAGTATTATTTTGCAAACTCACCTTTTCTTAGAAATTCTACTACTTTTTCTAAAAAAACATCAAACACTGATTAAATTAAATAACATAAAAATCATTTTTTCAAATGCATTTATGGAAACATACGTAGTATATATGGCTCTGACTATCGCAATATGCTTGATCATTTACTAGCAGGAAAAATATACAATATTTTAGCTTTTTTAGAAACATGATTAAAACCAGATATTACTGATGCGATGATTAATTCTAAAAATAAATATCAAGACTTTCGTAATGATAGAACCAATAAAAATGGTGGTGGTACAGCTATTTCTTTAAGAAATGACATTAACGCTCATAAAGTTAAAGTCTCTAGCAAAGTTAAAGTCTCTAGCTCATGAAGTTAAAGTCTGGTTGTTGTAGATATCGCTATCGATATCGATAGAGCTGGTTGTTGATTGCAGTTTTAAATCGCGCTTAATTTGTTATTACAGACATCCTAACTCTGATATAAAAAATTTAAATATTTTTTGTGAAGCTTTGACAAAACTAAGTGACGTAAATTTTCCAGTAATTCTTTGTGGTGATTTTAATATTATAGAAAAATTTTGGAAAAACAATATTCCTAATAATATGTTTAAATCTTTGGCATTAACATTAACAGAAGAATCTTACTTTCAGTGAAAGGAGCCTACCAGGCGCGTTCATAAAATGTACAACATGATTCTTTGTAAATATTTACAAAGAAAGAAATCCTACTGCATAAGCATAAGGATTTTTGCAATAATATTTATGCAAATTTTTGGTTTTTATAAGTTTTTCCAAAAGTCTATTGCATTTTCATTTCTTTGTAGCTTTCTACAAAAAAGAAATGGACTTCAACAAAAAAACAGCATGTTGGGAACTTTTATGAAACAGCGCCCAGGAGTAGCAATGTTTTGGATCTTATTTTCTGTAACAATGAAACGCACGTATCAAACGTTTCTATAACTGAACCACTGTTTGGCAGCGATCACAACAGTGTAACTTTTTCTTTTAAAGGTTCAAAATATTCCGATAACGTAGTTGAAACTTTTTGTGACTTTAAACAAATTAAATGGAAGGCTACAAACAAATAATTACAGTCTATCGATTTTGTAAAAATTTTTCAAAAAAGCTCATGCGCCGAAAATCATTGGAATAATGTTAAATCTGAATTTTTAAATGCTATCGAAATGTTTGTACCACTTTGTAAAAAACGTCACTGCTTAAAACATGTATATCCTAAATAAAGATAAAAACATAAAAAAGAAAGAAAAAAAACTTTGGAGATCTCGTAATAATTTAGGATTTGACTTTAAAAAAGAATACCAACAGCTTAATAAAAACTATTAATCTGCAGTTACAAAGTTTAACGAAAAAATTAGAACATAAAATACTTGATTCTAACGACAAAAACCCTCTTTTGTGGTGATTTTAATGTATCGAAAAATTTTTGGAAAAACAATATTCCTAATAATGTTAAATTCTTAGCATTAACATTAACAGAAGATGTTTCTCAGTGATTAAGGAGCCTACCAGTGCGCTGTTTCATAAATGTTTCTAACATTAATTTCTTTTTGTAAATATTTACAAAAATGAAATCCTATGATAAAGCGTGGGGTTTTTGCAATTAATATTTATGCAATTTTTGGTTTTTTATAGTTTTTAAAAAGTCTATTGCATTTTCGTTTCTTTGTAGCTTTCTACAAAAAAGGAAAATAAACTACAACAAAAAAACAGCATGTTAGGAACTTTTTCTGAAACAGCACAGATCACGCAATGTTTTAGAATATCTTCTGTAACAATGAAACGCACGTATCAAACGTTTCTATAACTGAACCACTTGTTTCGCAGCCGATCACCAACAAGTGGTTTCTTTAGAGGTTAAAATATTCCGATAACGTAGTTGAAACTTTTTGTGACTTTAAACAAATTAAATAGAAGGCTCAGAACAATCATCCGTCTATCAATTTTGTAAAAATTTTTCAAAAAAGCTACCATCGCCGAAATCATTGGAATAATGTTAAATCTTGAATTTTTAAAAGCATCGAAATGTTTGTACCACTTTGTAAAAAACGTCACTGCTAAAACATGTATATTCCTAAATAAAGATAAAAACATAAAAAAGAAGAAAAAAACTTTGGAAATCTAGTAATAATTTAGGAATTAACTTAAAGAAAATCAACAGCTTAATAAACTATTAATCTGCAGTTACAAAGTTTAACGAAAAAATTAGAACATAAAATACTTGATTCTAACGACAAAAATGCTCTACTCAAATTTGTAAAAAGTAAACGAATAGAATAGAATAGAATTTATTATGTTGCAAAGGTTACGGTTACATAACATACTTACAATACAACATAAATATTACAAAAAAGACACATACACAAAGTTAACTAAAGTAAAAAGTTGATACTTACTACATTACAAACACTAAATGGTATTTAAACACAAGAATAATTTAAAAGCTTAGAGTAGACCAAAAAATTGTAAACACGTCATTTTAAAAATTATACAAGAATAATAAGACCAAGAATGATAAAATTAAGGAACTTGGGCATGGAAAAAAATTTATTGCAAAAAGTTAAGCCAAGAGATTTGGTTTGTTTTCGATTTTATTGTACATAAAAGTTTCTAATTTTTTGTCGAAAAGTATTTATAGACTTTGAAAAAACTATGTCTGAAGGTAATCTGTTCCAAAGTTTTACAAACCGATTTGTAAAAAATATTTAGATATGTCTAGTCTAACTTTTTGCATATTTAATTTTAGACCATTAGATCGAGTACGGTTTTTGTTAAAAACTAAAAATTTATCAGTTGGAATGTCCATTAACTTATTTATTAGTTTAAATCAAATTAAAACATCCGTTTGAGTTCTACGGATTTCAAGAGTTTCAAGGTTAAGTTTTTCTAAACGGGTTTCATAGCTTGCATATGGAAAACCACATCTTTTATTCAATCGTCTAGTAAAAGTTTGCTGGACTTTTTCAAGACGCTCAATGTTTGTTTTTAAATAAGGATTCCATACATAAGATTCAAATTCAAGAAGGGGTCGAATAAAAGAGGTGTAACCTAAGAGCAACGCAGACTTGTCAGTTGTACGAAAAGCGCGAAAAAGAATGGCAATCCTATTTTGTGCCTTAGCTGCAATAGAGGAACAGTGCGGAGAAAATTTTAGGTTGGAGTCAATTAAAACACCCAAGTCACGTATACATTCTTTACTATCAATTTCTATACTGTTAAGCTTATATTTACATTTAGGATTTTTATAACCAAAATGAATGACATTACATTTATTTATAGCGATGTTGAGTTGCCAGTTTGAAGCCCAGGAGCAAAAATTGTCTAGGTTTTTTTGAAAATTTTGATGGGTTGTGTGCTCGTCAATTATGGAATAAAATTTGGCGTCGTCAGCAAACAGCTTGACAGACGTTTTGGAATCGAGACAATCTGGCAAATCGTTGATATAGATTAAGAATAGTAGTGGACCAAGGACACTGCCTTGGGGCACACCACTAGTGACATACACATAACTAAATGATACAAAGTTTTCGCAAGCTTCAGGAGAGTTATCATTTAAAATTACTTTTTGCCTACGGTTTGTTAAAAAACTTGAAATCCAACTTAAAAGTTCATAATCAATTCCATAAGCCTTAAGTTTGGCCAGAAGCTTTGGGTGACTGACCGAGTCAAAGGCCTTGGAAAAGTCTATGTACATGGCGTCAACAGACTTTTTATTTTCAATAGCTTTAAGCCAATCAGAAAGTGTAGATAACAGCTGCAAACCGACTGACTTACGTTTGAGAAAACCGAATTGATCTTGGTGAATTAGGTTTTTGTTTTTTAAGTAAACTAATAATTCATCAACGATTATACTCTCCATCACTTTACACGTTATGCGGGTTAGTGAAATCGGGCGGTAATTTTGGCGTTGAGTATTAGCACCCTTTTTAAAATAGGTAAAATAAAAGCATCCTTCCATGCGTCAGGGACAGTTCCTGATAGCATGGATAATTCAAAAATTTTGGCTAGGGGCCCCGAAATTGTAGAGGAAATATTTTTTTGATAAATAGCTGGAAGTTGGTCTGGACTTTGTGCCATTTTATTTGGTAATTTTTTAAGTTTACGTTCGACTAAACCAACGGGAAAACTAACAGAAAATTTACCATCATTTATTCCCACTTTTTTTGGAAAGTACCGTATAAAAATGTTATCAGATGTAAAAACGCTACAAAAATACTCATTAAATAAATTACATTTTTCAACATTATTAACACACAAGGAACCATCGTCCTTTTTTATAGCATCTATATCACAGGTTTTAGATCCGAACTTTTTGTTGGCAAAGCGGAAAAAATTTATAAAATCCCCACTGTTTAAAGTTTCTTTTTCAATATTATTGTGAAAGATTTTAAGAGCATCTCTATTGTTTGTCACATTTATCCCAATTGTTTTTTAATTCAGGCTTAAGCCTAGATCTCCTATGTAAGTTACGCTTTTTGCGTTTGAGATGTAAAATAAAATGTGGATACCTAAACTTTTTAGGTTTTAAAAGTTTGATCAGTACGTATTTTTCAATTAAATTTTTGTTTATATGCATAAATTTTTGGTATAAATCATTAATATTTTTAGACTGTGATATAATATCTCCCCAGTTTATTGTCTGGAGTTCATTGCAAATGGCCGCAAAATCAGCTTATTTAAAGTCGCGGTGTTGACGCAAAATATGCGGCTGAGTGTTTAAAGCGAAAGATAGGTTAAAATCAATCATATTGTGGTCACAAGAGGAGGTGAAGGGTTCTTTACAAGAAATTTCTGAAATTATGTTATTTTGGTTAGACAAAATGATATCTAGCAAACTGCCACTTGAATGTGTTTTAAAGTTAACAAATTGACTAAGATCGTTTTCAATGACCTAATCTAAAAATGCATTTTGAGAAATATCAAGGTTATTTACGTTGGGGATATCCCAATTACTATTTGGACTGTTGTAATCTCCTGGGAACACGCACGGAACATCACCACGACAAATAAAGTCGATTAAGCTACACAAAAGCTCAATATAATGAGACTCTAATTCACGACTTGAAAATTTAGGAGGTCGATATTGGCTTATAATACGTACTTTATCATTAGTGATGTTTGTAACTTCAATAGCTATACTTTCAATGCTACTGTATTTATCAGGTATTAAAATTTCCGTGGCTTTTATTTGTTTTTTTACCAACGTACACACTCCACCACCAGATTTGATTTGTATGTCTTTACAAAAAACGGTGTATGTATTGTTACAACTTAATAAAGAATCTGGAACACTGTTATCTAACCAAGTTTCTGTTATGCATACTATATCGTAATGATTTTCAGAAAGCAAAGCAAAAAGTGAATCCAACTTGTTTTTTAAACTACGAGCGTTAAAAGTGAGCAAATTGTACCTTTGCAACTGTCCTATGCTAAATTTTGGTTGCGTAATAACACTTTAGGTGAAGAAACAGGGTTTGCTTTCTGGAATTTGAAAGAGGTTGGAACCACCTCCCAATCTTCCGGCGACAAACCCTGATGCTTTACAAAGTGAGAGACGCCCTTTTGTTTGGTCAATGCATCCCGTTTTTCATAAAGACCTTTTATTATACCTCTTTCTTTAAACGTGTAGCTAGGTCGTATATAAACATTTGCGAAATCATTATTCGTTTTTAACGCTTTAGATTTTTCTAAAACAGAGGTCTTTTCCGCAGATCGGCTGAAACGAACCTTTAGGAGCCTCGGATAGTGGGGAGACTCTTTGCCGATTCGGAAGACTTCCTCAGCAGCAGGAGCGTCGGACCCACTTCCGTCGAAACAAGCAGCTAAAAGAGAGGAGACCACAAACGTGTCAGGCACATCTTTAGCTTCAGCAAGACCTTTCACTACGATAAATTTCTTATTTCGGTCTCGCTCCATTTCTTCTTGTATGATCGGTCTGATCATTTCCTTAAAGCTGTCTGGACTGGGCCAGGACTCAGTAAAGCGCTTGGATCGATGCCGCTGACGTCGTTTCCTGACTGGAACAAAATCGGCGGAAGTCTAGCAGTCTGACTCTGTCGAATCGCTGTAATTCACGAATTCGACGAGAGGAGGATGATTTCTGGTCTTTAAGTCAGCCAAATCGGTTTTAAGCTGCGCGATCTCTTGTTTTAGATTTTCCAAACTTTCAACACAAAACCGACATGGCAGAGGAAAATGTAAATTGGCAAATACATCTTCCTGCAGGCCGGTACAGACTATGTGAAAGGAATTTTGACATAATCTGCACGGAGCGGTTTTGTTATGGTCCTTTTTTAAAATCTTTTTTTGCAGAAGCCGCAATTAGCCATTTTTTATAACGAAAATGAAATATAGGAGTGGTAAAATAAACAAGTGTTCAAATTTAACAGCGAAAGCAATTGAGAAGAAAAAGTTCAGGTCACAAAAAGGGCCGCTGGCCAGAATAAAAACGCAGATTAGTTTGGTTTTTTAATATAGTCGAGTTATTTACTGTGCGGAAAGTATGGCTGCGTCCATGAATTCAAATTATTAGCGTTTATTTTCTTGAGTTTAAGCTGGTACAAAAGCACAGAAAAAGCAAAAAAAGCACAAAACTTTAAAATAACAACTGAATATCGGCTTACAGTGGAAGCGACGTAAATTCTTCAGCAAAATTGTTCTTTGAACGGAAAAATATAAAAAAAATAATTTTGGTTAGTAATGAAATATAAAAAATTGTTAAATGGATATAATAAACATTGTTTTTATAATTACAATATAATACACAAAAACTAAGCATTCCGTTATACTCATTTATTTTTAAGTGAGTCTAACAAAATATAGGTTAGCTTATATGACAATTAAATCATTGTATAGATTACTCATCATTTTTACAAACAAAAGCTAAAAAATCCTTAATTTTGTCTGAATGAATTACTTTAAAAGAATCGAGTTTAAAAATGCCGGTAGCAAATTAAGTAGGGAGTGAATTCTCCAATGAGCGAATTGTCTCTAATGAAGTAGGTTTGATAGGATTTGCGTTTATCAAAACTTTCGGGAGCGAATTGTCCCAGGAACGAATTGTCCCTAATGAATTTGGTTTGATAAAATTTGCGTTTATAAAAACTCCCGGGAGCGAATTGTCCCAGGAGCGAATTATCCGGGAGCGAATTGTCTGGCAGTGAATTGTCCCAGGAGCGAATTGTCTGGGAGCGAATTGGCGGGAGCGAACTGTCCCGGTCCCGTTTCTGTTCCAATGCCATTGTCTGCCATTTTAACGCATCGACCATTCTGGATTTCTACAGAATCTATTAGTGATGGGCGGAACTACGGAACCACCCTAAACCGGAACCACAACTGGAATTGAGATTTTCCAAAAATCCAGAACAGGAACCAGAACTGGAATTTCAAATTTTGCCCAGAACACCCGGAACCCGGAACCAGAACTGCCTATCACACTATAAAACCTCCGGAACACCGGAACCGGAATTGAGATTTTCCAAAAATCCAGAACAGGAACCGGAATTAAGATTTTTCAAAAATCCGGAACACAAACCGGAATTCCAAATTTCGCCTGGAACATCCAGAACCAGAACTGCCCATCACTAGAATCTATAGACTAGTTCGGAATAAGGATTTTTCAGTGTTAGGAAGAGGGTACCATAACTACTAGCGCCAATCATATGTAGAGGGAAAATTGAGAAACAGCGAGTGACTAGTACATTTTACAGTTTAAAATATTTCAAATATTTATTGGTTCAAAATCTCGACCCCTTCTCTTCAAAATTTCTTAAATACTTTTTAGATATTGCAAAACCAAAGGCAGTTTTTGGGGATTTTTAGTTTTTTGCCGCTTCGTAGGTATGGCGCTGCTGGCGCGCTTGATTTCCAGTTTTTTAATGTTTCAATTACAGAAAAATGCTTAATTTAAAAGTTTGGAATGGACTTTTTAAAATTAATTTTTAAATTTTGAATAGTTTTACAAGCAAAACATTAAAAAAACCTATGTAGGTTTAAAATTAGTTTAAAAGCACAAATTTCATCTTTATTTTTACTAATTCAAAATCACTGTTCAGGAAAATTCTATTTTAGTGGTGATTTCAAACTATTGTGACGTTTAATTAAAAAACAAAAATTTATTTAGCACAAACTGATATATTACAGCACTTCAACGTAGTGAAACATATCATTGTGCAGCAACTTTTATGAAGTATAGGTTTAAACTTAAAACTAAGAAAGCTAAGATTTTTTCAAATTTTATTTTTTCTTTTTGTACCCTCTCTCGTACACTAAAAGACGCTTATTCCGAACTAGTCTATATACAAGTAGACGTAATGTATATTTGTGGGTGTTTGTGTGTACATTGTTCCCTAAGTGCTCCCTCCCTAACCACCCAATGGATCAACTTGAATAAGGTATCCTTCGAAAGTTCATAAATGTCGTCGTTAGAGGATTGAAATTTTGAAAAAACTATCATGGATATTTGTATGCTGGATCAAGAATTTTCACCAAAGGGGGAATTCGGAACTTAAAAAATTTTTTTTGTCTCTGAATTGGTTAGCACTTAATGGTAAGAGTTAGTAATCAATGGAGGGTCAGAATATAATACTTTTTGAAAAAATTCAAGATTGACATCTTATATTGGTCAACAGTTTTTTTAACTAATAAGAGATATACTGTTCTTTCCAACTACAGAGAAAATTGGGCTAAGTGAGATATCATTAGAAAGCTCATAGTTTAAGAATTGTCGTAAAAGGTTGAATTTTAAAAAAATCTAACAGCAACTCTTTTATGCTGGACAAAGCGTTTTCAACAAAGAATGAATCCAATGGATTTTGAAATTTAAACAAATTTTGTCTCTAAATTTGCCTAAAACTATCGCTAGGAACTATTAGTCAAGAGAAAGCCAGAATATCATTATATGTAAATGCCAACATAGGCACCTTTATACTGGACACATTTCCACTAATAAAGTCAGTTACCTTTCTCTTCAACCACAAAACGAATTGCGCTAAATGAGGTATCATTCAAACGTTAGCAGTCGGGAAAAATCCATAAGGATTGAATTGTGAAAAAATTATCAGGGATATTTTTATGCTAACTACCCATTTTCGAATTTTACAACTTAAAAAATTTTTGGTCCACGAACTGACTTAAAATTATTGGTACTAAATATTAGTCGATGGAACTCAACAATATCAAGTTATATTAAAAATTAATCAATTGATTTTTTCGTGCACATAGACAACTTCCTAATGGACAATGATGTTTTTCCGTTAAAATAACTCAAAGCATGTTGTTTTAGGGTTTTCATTTGTGCAGATTTTTAATTTAATTTAAAACTTTAAATTAAAACAATAATGTTTTATGCAAAAATAAATTATTTAAAAAAATAGACCACTACATGATGGACAGTTAGTTTTATAGTTATAAATAGTCTGAAAGCAGTTTTTCCAAGCGTTCTGGGGCGGGTCCACTAAACGCGTGCTGACTACGTGCTATCGTAGCACGTTGTTTAAAACTCTTGTTAATGCTTTAATTTCTGGGTTTTTTCTCGAAAAATCTAACAGAACTTTTTGTTTACATGGCACAAATTAATATTTTATTAATTTTATACATATTTGTTGTATATAGAACCTATTAAAGCAATAACCCCTAGTTACGGGTTAACAAAACTCCTAACTACGGTTTAAAGCTTTATTGCATTTTATTTCAAACAAATATGCATAAAACTCTTTAATATTAATTTATTCTATCTAAAAAAAGAGTCCCATAAGTTTTCTCAAGAAAAAAACCCAGAAATTAAAACGTTAACAAGAGTTTTAAACAACGTGCTAAGATAGCACCTAGTCATCACGCGTTTAGTGGACCCGCCCCTGGTGGTAATGAGCGAATGAATCCGAAAAATAAAGAAACAATTATTTGTCGCAGTAGTATGGCTGACACGGGCTACTTTTAAGGAAAATTTTCAGAAGAGTTATCCTCGAAACATCTAATTCTTCGCGTTTAAAATACTGGGATACTTTAATTTTAAAGAAAGCGTCGGAAGTTGTTGGAAAAGCCGCGCAGAACAGAAGTTGTTTTCGGCTTCTGAAAAACTATCGTCGTTACTGTGACACAAGAGTCACAATCAATATAAAATTAACGTGAGTCTGACTCATTTAATTTAGATTATGTGCGGTTTAAAATATGAAAATAGTCACAGTTATTAGCATTTTATTGACATGTTCTGACTCATTGTGTAAAAGTAACGACGCTGCGTACATTACTTACAATTTAGGATTTTCGACGCCTAGCAAATATTTGGCCTGAAATGACGGAGAAAGTCAGAGAAAACAAAACTAAAAGAAGCTGGAATTCCGAAATGTAACGTTTAAAAAATAGAAAACATGTTTTTAATAAAACAATAAAGTATTTTTTTAATACAATTTTAATTTTTAATTTTATAATATTTTAATAAAAACATACTATTTGGAGCTTTAAGTTTCACTAAATTAAATTAAATCCACGTTTCGCCGCAATTTTGAAAAAATTAACCCCCAATTTTTACGGAAAATTGTATATTAAACCATAAATACAAAAAATATTTTTATTACTTTTACATATATGTAATGAACAAGCACTTAAAATCGTGGTGTTTCTGCCTTTTTAACACCCATATAAATTTTTTATGAAAACATTTCTGTATTTCGCGAGATCTCGTATGCCAAAAATCGCGATTTTTCATACTTAAGAAAACTGTCGGGAGAGACCTTAAGGAATTTATCATATTTTTCTTCCCTAAGTATCATCAAAAATTTGTCTTCCTTAAATAATAAATGAAATAAGTTTTTAAAAAAAACTTTATATCGCTCATGAAAAGGGCGAAACTTCAAACATTTTACCACGTTAAATAGCCGGATAATTTACTGCCTTAGAACATGAAGGATAGGAACTTAAGTTGATTATCAACAAAACAAAAAGTCCTAACAAGAATCGCGGTTATGCGCCAGTAGCTTTCCTATACTTACACTGCCGAATTATACTAATAATTCATTTTTTATTTGCTGATTTTAGTTAATTTGCTTTTGTTTTATTATTGTGTATTGTTTTCTATTTTTCCGGTATTCTTATGTAATTTCGGCCCAGATACTTAACATTATTCATGAGAACCGCAAATTGATGATTTCGAATCCTCTCGGTGCGTATTTGGTATTAAACTTTTTTAATACAGAAAAAGGTTTAATTATTACATTAATGTATTATTTAAAGAAATCCTGTCATAAACAAATCAAATTTTTAATACTGAACAGTAGCTATGGGCAGTTTTTGGATATTCGGGGCAAAATTTGGAATTCCAGTTCCGGTTCTGAATTTTTGAAAAATCTCAATTCCGGTTCCAGTTCCAGTTCCGGATTTTTGGAAAATCTCAATTCCGGTTCTGGTTTTGGTGTTCGAGGGTTTCACAATGTGATAAGCAGTTACGGTTCCGGATGTTCCAGGCAAAATTTAGAATTCCGGTTCCGAATTTTTGAAAAATCTCAATTCCGGTTCCTGTTCCGGATTTTTGAAAAATCTTAATTCGGGTTTTGGTTCCGGTGTTCTGGGGGTTCCGTAGTTCCGCCCATTACTACTGAACAAATCTTGATTACGTTTAATATTATTATTAGTACTAAGATTAACAAAGTAATGTACTGACTAGTGATGTTCCTACCCTCCAATGTCATGCTCTGGAGCTCCGGCCATTTAAAGCGGAGGGAGCTCCATAGCTCCACCCCCTTAAATGAATAATTTAAAGCTTATTTAAGCTTGAATTACAGTCCTGGCCTCGTGTAAAGCCCATTTCAAACGATTCATTGTTCGGAACGTTTTTTTGAACGATTTGCTGTTCAACAATGAAAGAAAAAAGCGCGCAAGGCTGAAAAATATTAGTCGCGTATTTCCTATACCATCTAAGAATTTTTTTAGCTTTAAAATGTCATGTAGTATTCGTCATCACGTCATATATGTTTTGCTCCGTGGGATAGGTTGTCGAAGGAGCAGCGGCAAAACAGGGCTTTAAAATGAAGGTGCTAATATGGCTAAAAGAATGCCGCGCGGGCCAGTTATTAGAAAGGCGGGGGCGCGTTATTAGACATAAATGCAGGTGTCCCTTTGATGCGCTGGGGATTCCTTCCGTTTCGAACAATGAATTTTGACCAGGGTGACACAGGGCGCGCTGATTTGCGGCCGTTAATAAAACACGCGAGTGGAAAACATTATTACCGCACATTAAGTTATTATAAGCGTGTTAAAAAAATGTAATTATAATATGCTTATTTATATCGCAGATGTTTTTTCTTTGGCAAAATTCATTTAGAATATGTTTGCTAAAATGCAAAGGCAATACACACGGATGTACCAAAACACTAAATATAGAATATAATTCAAAGGTTAAAATTAAAAAAAATTTTACATCTCAATCTTTTTGATCCAATATTTATGGCTGGGAAACTGCTTTAGGAAATTATCCAGTTTCTTCCCAGCCAAAACACCTGGCCTTGACACAAAGAAACATTCCGCGGGTTGTATGGGAGATAATTATTGGAGGTCTTCTTAATGATCAGATAACAGAATTAATATTATACTAAGCATAGTTTATGCATAGTTTAATTCTACTGTTTTCATCATCTCATTGTGTGTTTTTTTTTCTTTTTTTTTCTCTTATTCTTTTTTTTTCTTTTTTTTTCTTCAACAACATCAAATCTGCGACTTAATTGCCGCCAATATGAATTACAATTGTAACTAATTATTAATGAACATAGCTGTCTGATATGACTTTAAAGGCTCAAAAAGAGCGCTTATTTAAGTCAGATTTAAAACTTTTCTTGAATGCATCCAAAGAATCGACAGTTACTTGAGATGGGAGTAGATGGTTCCAAGGTGTAACCACCCTATTTGCAAAAGAAAATTTCCTTGCATTAATTCGGCAGTCTTCAATTGCCAGTTTAAATGGATGACCACGGGTGGGCTGCAGGTTAAACTTAAAAAAATCATTGGCTTCCAAATTGTTTAAGCAATGTATAATTTTAAAGCACTCATATAAATCATTTTTGTCTCCTCGATCCTTTAATCTTTCTAAACCTGTTTCCAACAGCTGTGTTATTGTAGAACTTTTTGCCTTAAAACCATGTTAAAACCTTGACAAAATGATATGGAAAAAGACAAAAAGTTCTTCTTTGACAAGCTGTTCCATTAGTTTACAAGAAAAAGATGTAAGTAAAATTGGAC
>JASAMX010012875.1:0-39695 GCA_030248175.1 Microlaimidae sp. YZB2_3
CCTGTTTTGAGGTTTTTACTTTCTTCTTTGTATGTACAGCACGAATTAATATTTATTCTATATGGAAGAAAAAATATATTTTAGTATAAGTTTGGCGTATGGTTGTTTTTTTTTAAATTTTTACTAATTTTTTTATATCATTGTATGGTTCCGCAACTACATGTATGTGTTTTTTTATGTTTTTTTTTCTGTTTTTTCGGTTTATCTTTCATAAAATATTTTTCTTTTTTTAATGTCATTTTAATACGTTTTGAAGCAATAAATAATTTCTTTTTTGGTTAATTTAAAAATCACAAAATTTATTTGCTTATAGCCTATTATAAAAACAAACACAAAAAATACCTTTTTTTCTCTCTAACTTATACATTTTAGTTACCTTAAGGTTATTTTTTTGCAGAATCATAGCAGAATGCGTCGCTCAAAAAGACTACTTTCAGATGAGCTTCAGAGCATACCTTATGTAATAAGGCTTATATTTTTTGTAATTTTACTGTTTAAATTATTTTTTTTGTTATAACTTCTGTTTATATTTCAATTTAAATTATTGTTTAAATTATTAAATTGCCTGTCAACCCTTTTTTATGTTATTATGTTTTTATTATTTTTTATCTCCTAAGTTTAATATATAATACCCCATTATGTTACATGTTCTAACTACTAAACATAATTTTAACTTTTTAATAAAAATTTTATTTCTAGTTGCACTTTAGGTATATCTTTTGCATTTCTTTCTAAAGCAGGCTTTATTAAAAATTAAATTTTAAATTGACTGTTAGTAGTCATTGTATTTGTTCCGTCTGCTCAAAAAAGATATAGGGCTGATGAGGGTTGCCTATTTTGAGCTAATATTTCTGGTATTCTATTTAAAAGCTCAAAACCAAAATGCACAGTCTAGTCAACATAGGGTAGTGCAATTAATTTCGGCACTTTTCCAAATTAGGCATTTCTGATTTTGGACTATATCTTTGGTAATCCTGGACGGAATACGACGTTTGAAAGCTCAAATGAGAAATAATTATATTTAGATGACTGTCGTGAGCGTTTTATTTGTTATGTTATGATAGTTTTATGGAAATTGCGTGATTTATAAAAAATAAAATTGTTACTCGTTTTTAGAACTTGGGCATTTCATGATTACGCAGTAAATTGGTTTCAAAATTAAACTGTCCTGGTAAAATTTAGTCTATTTTCCGAATTTTCAGTCCCCGTGGTTTTACATTGCGTCTGTGGTGAGCAATCGTTATAAAATAAAATAGTGTAATTTCGGCACACATATTCCTGTAGGTAAAAACGGGTTAAATTAAGTGGTCGGGTGTTAAATTGTAGCTGTAAATAGTTAAAAGACAACGTTGAAATGTGTAGGGGTCATAGCACTGCACTTAAACTCGATTAAGAGGGTCCTTTTAAAAAGTGTCGAAATTAAATGCACTTTTTTCCCAAATTTTGCTCATTTTGATACCATTTGGCATTTTAGCTGTAACTTTTTGCCAGTTACACGTTGAACAACAAGTAGAAGCTTAAATTAAAGAAAACTGTCTGGAGATAATGATAGGTTTTTAAATTTTTGAAAATGAAGATTTTTTGACTGAGAAACAATCGATTGTTTGTAAAGTGCCGAAATTAAATGCACACATTTAATTTCGGCAATTTTCCATTTTTTAAAAAAACTGATTTAATTAAGTAAAAAAATATTTTCGTACAATGAAACTTTTGTGACGCAACGCAATATTATAAAAGCTGCAAAATGAGCTATCAAACATAAAAATCGGGCCATACAGTGAAAAGTTACATCGGAAAAACAAAAAAGTGCCGAAATTAAATGCACTACCCTAAGGGTTTTATGTAGAAATGCACATTCACTGCTAGCCTATTTAGATGTATGTATATAAATCATATGTTTATTTTAATTTTTTTTTACTCTTAACAATAATTATTATACATAGTATGTATATCGTTTAAAACCATTACGATAACAACATTTATTTTTTATATACATAATAATGTTCACTTATACTTGTTTATATTTTGTTAATAATTATTCGTTTTAAATTTTTTGTCTGACTACTTCCAGTAAATATAGTAACTTTTAATATTACTTTCACTCAAAGTTTTGTTTAGCTTTATTGGTGTGGTTTCGTTATTTGAAAATTTTTTTGGGCATTTTCACATAACCTATGGGTCAATAATAAACTTTTGTTTTTATTAATCAAATCAGTGCCGTCGTTTGGTTTTTGTAGCAAAAAAAATTGCAGATTTTTTGTATTGAAACGCAATATCCCCACAAATACGGCATCAATCTTAACGATGAAGATATCAGATTAAAGTAAAAAGTAGCCGCTTTCTTTGGGTGCATTTTTTGTAATTCCGGCGGCCGTGGGCCGCTAAATGTTATCTTCAGATCAGTAAATAAGTGAGTGAGCAAGTAGGTAAGTAAGTAAGTAACTTCCTAACGCTTTCTTTGATTTTGAATAACTCAGCCGAATTAACTTTAGATAAAGTGAAATTTGGAAAATAGATACAACTCACAACGGAGAATCGATTGATAATCACGAATTTGTAATCCGACAAATTTTGCGGTCCATCACGACGTATATGCAAATTTTGTTTAAAACAATTATAACTAGGCCAAATAAAATCTATAGGACTTGAAATTCGGAACATAGATACAACTGACAACGGAAAATCAATTGATAATCACGATTTTGTGATTTGACAAACTCTGCGGTCGATCATGACGTATATGCAAATTTTATTTAAAACAATTATAATTCGGCCCAATAAAATTTATATGACTTGAAATTCGAAACATAGATACAACTGACAACAAAGAATCAATCTATAATCACGATTTTGTTAATTGACAAATTGTGCGGTCGATCATGACGTATATGCAAATTTTACTTTAAACAATTATAACTTGGCCCAATAAAATTTATTTGACTTGAAATTCAGAACATAGATACAACTGACAACGAAGAATCTATTGATAATGACGATCTTTTTATCTGACAAATTGTGGAATCGATCACGACGTATATGCAAATTTTGTTTAAAACAATTTATAACTAGGCCAAAAAAAATTTATAGGACTTGAAATTCGGAACATAGATAATAATGACAACGGAAAATCAATTGATAATCACGATTTTGTGATCTGACAAATTGTGTGGTCGATCATGACGTATTTGCAAATTTTATTTAAAACAATTATAACTCGGCCCAATAAAATCTATATGACTGAAATTCGAAACATAGATACAACTGACAACGAAGAATGAATCAATAATCACGATTTCGTTAATTGACAAATTGTGCGGTCGATCATGACGTATATGCGAATTTTACTTTAAACAATTATAACTCGGCTCAATAAAATCTATTTGACTTGAAATTTAGAACATAGATACAACTGATAACGGAGAATTGATTGATAATGACGATCTTGTTATCTGACAAATTGTGCGGTCGATCATGACTGATATTCAAATTTTATTTAAAACAATTATAACTCGGCCGAATAAAATCTATATGATTTGAAATTCGGAACATAGATACAAATGACAATGGAAAATCAATTGATAATCACGATTTTGATGTATTGCTCACGTGCGATGCGTTTTAACATGTTTCTCCGCTCGTTATTTTTCTTGTGAAAAATATTTAGCAGTTTTGTAAACTATTTGGAATTTATTCCTTTCAGCTTGTTTCAACTTAACTTTATATACACTTTTTCAGAATTTTATGGATCTAAATTTAATATTTCGTCGAAATTTTTAACTCTAAATAAATCTAATTTTCAAATAAAATTATTCATTTTAAAACTCATCATTACTCTAGTTCTTTGTTCTGCGCAAACGGACATTTTTGAGTCACTCAGATTTTGCCCTTATTTGACCTTCTGGCTCCCGTTATTGTGTTTTTTCACCGCTACTCAATTTCACCCTCCTTCTTTAATATTTTCGTCACCAAACTCTTTCGTTCTCTTAATGGCCGGCCAGCTGTGGATTCTGTCGGAAAAAAATCGGCAAGAAGGGGTCAAGCAAAACTTCTCTTTGCGCGTTTTGCCAAAATCCCTTTCATATTGTCTGCACAGGCGTTCCGGAAGACATTTTTACAAACCTTGTGTATTCTTTGCCGTGTCGCTTCTGCGTGGACAGTTTAGAAAACCTCAAGCGCGCGCGAGGTCTCTCAGCTAAAAACTGATATTCAGGTCGCAACTGTGGACCCAATCCGAATTCTAGCCAAGAGAGCGACATTGATTCTGGTGCCAACGATGACGTGGGTTTTGTTTCTGTCAAGAGACGAAGACAACGATGGCGTCAGGCTTCTGATTTCTCAGCCTCCTCAGCCGAAGATCTTACTGACATAATTTGACCAATCGTCCAGGAGGAGCGTGAGCGTGAAAAGAACAAAAAATATATTTTAGTGAAGGGAATCACTGAATCCTCAGGAATTCCTGACACTCAGCTCGCTCACTCCATGTTATCTGCCTGCTTCCAAGACTCAGAGCCTCCTGAGATTAAAGAAGTTTTTTGGCTTGGCAAAGAAATGCCACGCCGCCCTCGTCTCATGAAGGTTAGGTTTGAGCGCTCAGCCAAATGTTCCTTAGTTTTGGATAAAGCAAGGCACTTAAAAATGAGTCAGGATTTTCATAATGTATTTATGGCCCAGTTTTACGCCAAGAGAACGTAAAGTTATTCAAAATTTGTACAATAAGCGCGATACGTTAAAAAAAGCGGGGATACTCTCACTTTGTCAAGCGTATTGGTCTCTCGCCGGATTCTTGGGAGGTAGTCCCTGCCTCTTAAAAATTTGCACCACCTCACCGACAGCAAAATGTCACCACACGCAGTCAAAGATTCGCATAGGACAGATGCAAAGGTTTCTTAGCGTGCAAATTTTTTTAATTCTCGCAGTTTAAAAAACAAATTTGATAATTTATCAGCGCTATTATCTGAGAAAAAATACAATATTATTTGCATCTGCGAAACGTGGCTTGATTCTACTGTCCAAGATGCCGTCTTAAATTCAGATAGCTCCTACACTGTTTTTAGAAAGGATCGACAAGACAAATTAGGTGGTGGAGTATGTACCTTGATAAATAGTAGTATTAAAGCTTCAGAACTTATTTTGCCAGAAAAATATTATCCACTTGAAACTTTAGCTGTTAAACTAATAAATCGAACTAACAAAAAAATCCGAATTATTTGTCAATACCGCCCACCCAAATTTGCTTGTCAAATTTCTGAAATTAATTATATCGAGCTTTTGGCCGATTTAAACTGTTTTTTATGTGGAAGTAATATTCCGTGTGTTTTCTTAGGAGATTACAATCTCCCGGCCATCCAATGGGACATTTCCAAAACAAAAAATAATTATGTTTCTCATAATGTTTTTTTAGAATCCGTTATCCAAAATGGTCTTTTGCAGTTTATTGATTTTGCAACCCATATTAAAGGAAACATAATTGATTTGCTCTTCTGAAAGAAAAAAAATTAATAACAGATATTTTTGAAAAAGAGCCCTTTACTGCGTCTTGTGACCGCGTAACTATTGATTTTTTACTCACATTTCCGTCAACAGTAAAAAATGTATCCTCATACCCTGATTACAAATCAGCTGACTATGTCGGCATATGTAATGAGCTCAGTAAGGTTAATTGGGCAAATATGATTAATTCCTCAAATACTATAAATGATTTGTACAACAAATTTGTATTCATAAACAGCAAACTAATTGAAAAATTTGTACCGTTAAAAAAATGAAACCCAACCAAATAAATTATCCTCGTTTTATAAACTCCTTGAAAAAAAAACAAACGAAAATTGCACAAAAGGTCAAAAATTAATCTTGAGCTAAAACAAAAATGGGTTAAATGCGATAAAAGTTATAATGATGCCTTAAAACGTTTTTACAATGATTTAGAACATAAAGCTATCATAGCGGTGATAGTTCCAATTTTTTTCGCTTTGCTAAGAAAAAGTTTAGTAAAAATTCGGATATTGGACCTATCAAAAACGATGATGGTTCCTTAGTAATAAATAATAATGATAAATGCAATCTTTTTAACAATTATTTTGGTGTGTTTTTAAAAAAAAAAAAAAAAAAAAAAAAAAAAAAAAAAACAAAAATAACGGGATTCTTCCTGAGTTTTCAGGACAAGTAGATGAGCATGACGGCATATTTTCTGTTTCTTCTCCTGTTAATTTTGTCAAAAAAAATTTAAAAAGCTTCCAAACAAGTCGTCTAACACTCCCGATGGCTTACCGCCTATATTTGCACAATATTGCTAGCACCATAGCTGTTCCTTTGGCTCGTATATTTGAGCTTTCAATGTTAGCTGGTACTGTTCCTTCACTGTGAAAAGATGCTTTTGTTCTTCCAATTTTTAAAAAGGGAATAAGCAGTAATTGTCAAAATTACCGCCCAATTTCCCTTACCTGTGTCCCATGTAAGATCATGGAAACTATCATGGCCAACGAATCACTAATCTACCTTAAAAAAAAGCTTATTCCCAGATCAGTTTCGATTCCTAAAAAAGAAATCAGTCGGTTTTCAATTACTTTTTAGTGTTTTTGATTGGTTAAATTCTATTGAAAACAAAAAGTCAGTAGATGTAATGTACATGACGTTTTTAAGGCCTTTGATTCTGTCAGCCACCCCAAATTGTTGACAAAATTAAAGTCTTATGGAATAGACTATGAGCTTCTAATTTGAATTTCCATTTTTTTAAGTAACAGACGTCAGAAAGTAATTCTAAATGATAAGTTTAATGACCTTGGTCAAAATTTTGTAAGCTCAGATTATGTATCCGTTTGTAGTGGAGTGCCCCAAGGTAGCGTCCTTTGACCACTCCTTTTTTTGCTTTATATCAATGATCTGCCTGATTGCTTCTAAAACTTTTATCAAACTTTATGCCAACGATGCTAAATTCTATCATGTTTTTGATGATATAAATTCTCATGATCACTTTCAACAAAATCTTAATATTTTCTGTGATTGGGCAAAAACATGACAGCTAACCATTGCTATAAATAAGTGTTGTGTTCTTCATCTTGGAGTAAACAATCCAAATCATACTTATCATTAAAATTTGTACAATAATACTACATGTATTGTTACTAAAAATTGTGTTTGAGATTTGGGCATTTTAATATCTTCTGATCTAAAATTTTCTTCTCATTGCGCATCAACAGCAGCAAAAAACCAAAACAGAGTGGCTATTTCACTTAAATTATTTTGTACCATAAACATGAGTATTTTATTAAAAGCCTACAACAGGTTTGTGCGTCCTCTTGTGGAGTTTGAAACCTATTTTTGGACCCTTACTACATTATGGACATTGATCAAGTTGAGAAAGTTCAACATATTTTTACTAGGCGTTTATATCAGAGATGTTCTTTCCCTAAAGTCGACTATGAAACTCCAATTAAAGAATAAATCTGGACAACTTTCAGTCCGTTGTACCCAAAATGACCTGCTGCTTTGTTACAAAATGTTAAAATGGACTATTTGACATACCCACAGAAAAATTACTTTAAAAAATAAATTTATTTCTTTAGAAACTAATACAAGAACTCGCTCAAACGGGCTTAAACTAAAAGGTTATCTTAATAGGTTAGATGTTTCAAAAAAATTTTTTTCTAATTGCTTAACTCGGCCCAATAAAATCTAAATGATTTGAAATTTAAAACATAGATACAACTGACTACGGAGAATCGTTTGATAATCACAATTTTGTCATTTGACTAATTGTGCGGTCAATAATGACGTATATGCAAGTTTTATTTAAAACAATTATTACTTGGCCGAATAAAATCTATATGACAGGCAAATAAAATCTAGCTGACCGCGATATTTGCTGTATTGAATCGACTATTTAACAACAAAAACAATTAAAAATTTTCACTAAAGCGGATTAATAGCAAAGATTAAAAACTGTATTTTAAGAATTATTTATCAAATTACTTAATTTGTAACCTAAATGGTAATTATTCAAGGACTAAAATTGGCTAATTTTTGTATATTTTGTGAAAAGGTGGAATTAAAAAAAAATTCTGCGTTCTTACTACATAGTAGCATGTAGAGTAAAAAGTTTGTTTTTTAATTTTTTTAAAAAAATTTATTTGGTGGGTAAGTTGTTGTGCTTATGTTTATTGGTTAAAACCTTTATTTTTAGATATATATTTACACAAACATTACTATATATAAAGTGGTTGTGACCTCAGTGACTTGTTATAAATACTTAACAAAACTGAGGGGAATGGCCAAATACCAAAAAAATTTGTTTTTTTAAAAAAAACGTCATTACCGCACAATTTTAATTGGTCCCCTCATGTCTGTATGCTAATTTTCAGCGTCAGCCAGATATAATTCAACCATAGATATTTAAACATAAAAAAACCATTAAAGTGTAGTTCTAAAAAGACGTGTGTAAATTTTAACATCATTTTGAAAATAAACAGACTTTGTGTTTTTCATTTAAAAAACGGAGCTTCGAAACTAACTTCATGTGCGAAATATAGTTTTTGAAACTTAGGTGCTCCTATTTTAATAATTTATGAATAATTAAAACTGATCCCATAGATTATTTTGTCAAAATTTTTTTCAAAACTAAATTTTTCCAAAAGTTTATTAAAAACAATAAAAATAGTTTCAAAAATACAGATAGAGTAATTTAAAACATAGGTGGGAAGGAGGGGGGGCAAAATCCCGATTATAGCCGATAACCCCCATAAAATTTGGGGGTATCCCGGACACCCCCCTAAAATTTGGGGGGTACCAGTACCAAAAACGCTAAAAATGATGTATTTAAGTTATACCCCCAAAAAAACTTTTGGGGCACCCGCTCCCCATATTTCAGGGGTCGGGTATACCCCCCGAAATCCGGGAGGTTGCCCACCTATGATTTAAAATGTGTTTAAAGTTTAGATTAAATAAGCTTTAAATCGTGCATAAAGAACCTACCTCCGCTTTAAATGAGTGGAGATCCGGAGCATGATATTAAGAGTAGGAAACATTATGTTGTTCCTTTTGTTTGTAAACGGTTATAATTATAACTGTTTTTACATTCATTAAAGAACCGAACTGCCAACAAACTAGTGTTGTAAAAAGTTACTTTTACTTTTACTTAAAGTAATAAAAGTAACGGATTTTGGATTACCTTTACTTTTACTTTTACTCGACTTTTGAAATTTCAATTACTTTTACTTTTACTCTTACTCGACTTTTGAAATTTCAAATACTTTTACTTTTACTCTTACTCGGATTTTCCTCTGCAAATACTTAAATTAAATTAAGTAAAATTTAAGTAATTTGAAAGGGTAAATTCCCCATGGGCTTTTTGTAAAGTAAATGGCAAGAGAATATTTTTTAAGCCACTAACACGCTAAAACCATTTATTTTGACTAAAAACTTATTAAAATGATAATTTATACATAAAATTAGCAAAAAAACTTTGGAACAGAGCTTTGGAGCTCCAAAAACCGGTGTTTTGCTCCGTTCAAAATTACTTTTATTATACTTTTACTCTTACTTTTACTTTAAAAATAGGTCTTACTTTTACTTTTACTTTACTTAAATAAAATTTTGACCATTACTTTTACTTTTACTTTACTTAAATTAAAAAATTACAAATTACTTTTACTCTTACTTTACTTAAATTAAAATTTTTCAAATTACTTTTACTTTTACTTAAAATAATCCAAAATCAATACTTTTTACAACACTACAACAAACCGTCGTTACTACGGCAAAATAAGCCACATTCATTATAAAATACACATGACTGTGATTTGAGTCGCAGTTGCATATATTTTATTAATGCTAATTATAAAATACTAATTGTGGCTCATTTTCCCTTAATAAAGATAAAATGAACGATTAAAATTTCTGTCGACTATCAGGCCTGAGACACTGCCCAATATATATAATTTTACTTTATTTTAATGTTGTTATATTTTTGATTTAATTGGACATGCCTACTAAAGATGTTACTATACCCTCCACTCCAATATCATGCTCCGGAGCTCTGGCTATTTAAAGCGGAAGGAGCTTCAGAGCTCCGCCCCCTTGAGCGATTTTAAGCTTATTTAAGTTTGAAATACATTTAAAGTTACTTTATCTTTATTTTTAAGACTATTTTTATCTTTTTAAAATAAGTTTTTAAAAAATTTAGTACACAAAAAAGATTGACAAAATAATCCATAGTGCCATTCTATAATTATTTCTAAAATAAGTACAAAAATAGGACGAAGCTCCGCTCCGGATCCCCGGAGCTCGGAGCTCCGGGGAGCCTCACTAATGCCTACCATGTAGTTTTCATGGGTGAGTTTCTGGCAGCCGGGTACGGCTTCGAAGCAGAGTTCTTTCCCCAGACATTCCAGATGAACGTAATGATTGCAACTTAGAATTCCGCACGCCAAATAGCTGACTTGAACCGGGGTCTTGCAAACTGCGCAGTCTTCGTAAGGCATACTGAGACGTTTTAGAATCGACCCATTTGCTTGCTATAAAGTCGTCGAAAATTTAATTATTTTTTCTGGCGTAAGATCTTAATTTTTATGAGTGTTATAAGGGTTTTGAAAATAATATTCGCCTTGCTAAAAGCTAAGCTTTTAATTTTTTAAGGTGCCCAATCGCAAAACTTGCTAAAACATTCATATTGTAATAAATACTTAGTTTAAACTTACAATCGCTGTGTTAAAATGAAGCTAAAAATGCGCCCATTTTTTGTAATATAATTTTATACAAAAGTTTACCACAAAACCTTACTATATTTAAACAAAATTTTTCCATATTAAAAATTTACCAAAACTTTACTATATTTAAATTTTAAATGGCGCTTTCGCAGCTTTTAGTTTCACTTTCATAATTTTACATTTTTTGTGAAAAGGTGAAAAAGGGAAATTTCAATTTTTTTTTGAAAATGGAAAAAAAAGAAATGATAAATTGAAATAATATTCTATGAATGGATCTTGAGAATTTTTACAACTTACTTTGAACGTCAAAACATAATATTTCAGTGATAATACCTAAATTAGTTTAGTACACGATATTAAATGAATAAAATGGTATAAAGAGGGTTATTGTTGGAAGCGTTTTATGTTATGTTTTTCGTTCATGATTAAACCAGTTTATTTAATATTTCTAACTAGCGTAGTACATAATTTGGTATATGGCGCTTATTGAATTATAAAACATTATATTTTTCAATTCTAATATCATTTTATATTGATTTTGGATTACAAAAATTATACTAGTTTTTGATAGATTTTTAGCTTGTAAATGTGCTGTGTAATCTTATAATTTTTTTAAATAATTTGTAATACGACCTTGAAATCGTAAATTTATTTGAATAATATTAGAATTAACGGCCAAAAGTTATTAAAAATCATCTGTTTTATTAGAAACTGTTCTGTAAGGATAACGATTTTTAGTTATCCACAGGTTTTTTGTGAAATTTAGTCTGAATAATATTGGCTCGCCTAATTTTTTTGTAATCAGTTTTGCTAGAATAAAACTTTTGATTGAATTATTTAATTTCAAAGCATTGTAAAAAAATAAATTATAAATTATCTTGAAACATGCTCTGAAAATAAGACAATTTCATGAAATAGGACAATTTTATTTTGCCATGAACTAATTGATGTGATCTTGTGTATGTGTAGACAAAAGGTTAAATCACAACCGGCTTGTGCATTTTAACAGTGGTATATAAGAGACTATTTGGCCGCTAATGAAAACAATACTTACTACTACTGATTTTATATTAAATCTATATACAAATAAGACGTAATGTCTGTCTGTGTGTTCCCTCACTCTTCATCAACCACCCAAAGGATCAAACTGAAAGAAGTATTATTATTGGAAAGGTTATAGTCCGGGAAGTTTGATAGAAGGGTTAAATTTAAAAAAAAAACTACCATGGACATTTTTCTACAGGACAACGCATTTTTACCAGACCTTTTGGATTTTGGAAGTTGAAAATTTTTGTCTCTAAATTGGCCAAAACTTATTAGTAAGAGTAATTACTCAGTACAAAACCTAAACCTAAACAAAAATAATATATTTTTTTTTTTGAAAAAAGCAATACTTTTACAATGTTGCTCACTAAAGGGAGGAACCTCCACCCCAACCACAAAAAGGAAAGGGCTAATAAGATATCATTGGAAAGCTTATAGTTCGGGGAATATCAAAAAGGGGTTGAAATTAAAAAATGTAGCATGGACATCTTTGTACTAGATAACGGATTTTCACCAGAGGGAACCCCATTTTGTTTTGCCGTTATTTTTTTGTAAACATTAACCCTATTTGTTAGTTAGTTGGTTAGTCGTGCACCAAGTTGTCAAGTAAATGATTAATTGTCTGTAATTGTTGAATGCAGGTTGGTATATTCTTAATTTTAATTAGTATTATATTAAAAGCAATAGAAATATGCTTTGCAATGTAATAAAGTATGTTATAACCATTGAGGTTTAACAAGATCCACCTGAAGACACGCTCACCACAGCTAAAGAATGTTGGTGACATTTAACAACTCATGTTTTAAATTCACGTGTTAAAAATTTATTGGCAGACAAATTTATATTTGTCTGTCGTTTTTGAGTGTCAAAAATCCTATTAAAAATAAAGTGGCATGTTATTTTACTAAAACTTTTGAATGTTTGGATTGCACATATGTGTATTTTGCAGTTTTTTTATTTACCAATATACAACTCATTTACCAATTTACCAGTATAAAAAGTTAGTATTAATCAAATCACCAATAAAAACTATAAAAAATTTGCAAGTGCACAAAGGAGAGCCAATTAAACTATAGAAAATTTGCAAGTGCACCAAGGAGAGCCAATTACTTTTAAAATTTAAATGTTTTAGAAAAACAGTGGAAAAAATTAAAAACATCAAAAAGTAATTATATCAAACACAAAACATTATATTTTTGTATTTATTAAATTGATCTATTTAACATAAAAAACACTAATTTAAATGGTTAAACATAAAAGAATAAAATGGTTCTTTTATTCGTACGCATAAGTGTGTTATTTTATTTCTGAATTATATACCGTGCGAAAAAATTCTATTCTGTAACGAAATTCTGTGCAACTTTTAAAAGTTTGAAATTTTTAAATTGCCCTTACAAAAGTATCCACTGGCTCACCATCGTTAAAAATATAGAAGAATAAAAGAATGTCCGACTGTCTATTAAACAGTTTTTTTTTTTAAAGCTGAAGCGGGCCGGCCATGGATATTCCATATTACCGCCTACCACCCTATATCAGCACTGTTGTTGATGTAGAATGTTAGTCAAAGGCCCCACCCCTATCAGAGGATTTTAGGGTATTTTTTGGTTGCACAATAGTGTATGTAAAGATGAACCTACTCCTCCGGTTGTGGGCTAGGCCGCAATGGCCACACGGTAAGGACCTCAGCCCCCTCAGCGCGGTTTGAATTATGTTGAAAAATTCAGTGTGGATTTTTCAACAGATAGAAGCACATACTACGACATGTGGAATAATCTATAGTTTAGAATAAGCGAAATGAGAGGGTTTTTTTACAGTACTGTTGAATATTCCACGCTTTTCTAAAATTCAAGGTGTGGATAATTTACATAACATGTTGCCGGTTTGTTGAATTTCAACGTATGTATTAATTCCACCGTACGTGAAAAAGCTTCTATGTAGATTATTCAACAAACTGTAGACGATTATCCTGTATTTTTAGCAGAAATTTTTTTCACTTGAATGCGTTTTTTTGCTTCTTTATCATGTGGAATAATCCACATATTGGAATTCAAGAAAAGTGTAAAATATTTAACAGATATTATGTAGAAAAATTTTCATGTAGATTATTCCACAGTAGTAAATACTTCTACTTATAACAAAACACATTGGGTTTTTCAACATATACATATGTAATTAAACCAATTGTTTAAAAAAACTGTCGAACATTCTATTTCGCTTATGTATTCTTGCCATCGTAAAAGATTTATAACGGTATCAAAAATGTGAAATAAAAAAATTAACCAACTAGTCTCGTTTTCTGAACACAGACTGAATTACAGGTTCTACAACGAATAAGTTCCAACCGAAGCGTAAGCCAGCTAAGTTTATTGAAATTCCATTTTAAATTTAAAATTCTATATATTGGCAAAAAGACATGTTGAATATCAGTTCTAGGAGTTCTTGCGTGTCGGCTTTTACCGATTTGAATGGCCGGCGTTCGGTTGATATGAATTTTTCCATTCGTAACATCACTTTTGGACCGCGGATTTCTTTGTCGATGAGACATATTGTAATTATAAGAAATCGGGTTTTCAGTGTAAATTACTAGTAAAGGCTGATCGGAAACAGGGGAATAATTGATATTTTTCTGGAAATCTGAGAGATTTTCATCCGCGTTATTCGGAAGTTTTTTTATTTCCATTGTATCAGGCGGTTGGATTTCCGTTTTATTTTGCGGTTGTAAACTGGTTGAAGTCGATGGGATTTTATAAATACTTTTGTCTATTGAACTGTTATATTCTAAACCTAAAATGAACTAATTATTATGAACGACTATAAGTGACATGTTCTGTAATCATGCTAGCTAAAGTGTGATAATACCGACTGCATTTAATGTTTGCCGTTTTTTGAAAAGAGTTGACGTAAAAAACTTAAAAAAGACTACAATGACTTTTTGCGAAACAATTTATTATTTGTTCTTGCATATTTTTTTTATTTTGATTAAAAAAAATGCAGGATTTAATTTTCAATCTTAATACCTCATCAACTGACCTGCTCATGTTGCACCATCACTCTTATATTTTGTGCTGTATTCCTGAAACATCGACACAACGGGAATTGTCATAAAAAAATGGTAGTATCAGCAGAAATTGGTGGTTCCAGTTTTTTGGATTAGTAAAACTAAACTTAATGCGGTTATACATGGTTGTCATATTTATTATTTTCTGATTTTCTAGGTCTTTAGAACCACAAGTAAGCAACTTGGAGCCATCAAAAAATTTTGGGATCTTGGAGCCACTAACAATAGGAACTTAGAGCTTTTAAGAAAAAATTGGTTTGAGCTTAGATTTAGGCTTCGTTTAGTCTTAGGTAAACGTTTGATTTTAATTTTCGGTTGTAAATTCCCCACTTGCGGCTCCTAGTTCCCCATTTACGGCTCCAAATTCCCTATTTTTGGCTCAGAACTCCAATTCCAAATTCCCTCGTCTCCATCGACCTTATTTTTTAAGCAAAAAAGGTCCATTCTAAAACGTCAGACCCAGACGTTCTTTGCACCTGAGTTTAAGACGTAGTAAATTAAAAAAACGGTTAAAGGTGCGGTGCTGAGCCAACCTTTTTGTCTTTGATTTTGATTATTTTTTAAGAAAACTTTACTCTTGCTCGTAGTAGCTTACAAAAGCTACTACGAGCATCAAAATATTTCTCGTAGTTCATGAGATATGTATGACACTCCAAAAATGGCGTTTTTTGACAATTCGGTGTTTGAACGATTGCTCAATGGGTATTAAAGTTTTAACCACAAAATATAAACCTAAAGAAAGCGGATACTTTCAACTTTAATTTGGTACCTTGATCGTTAAGATTAGTGCAGTATTTGTTGAGATATTGATATTTGTTTCCCGTACTAAAAAACTCGCGGTTTTTTTGTTAAAAATACCAAACGACGGCAGTGGTTTCATGAAGTTTGCCCAACATTAGCGAAAAAATCGCAGGTTTTTTTGTACAGGAAACGCAATATCTCGACAAATACTGCACCAATTTTAACAATCAAGGTATCAAATTAAAGTAAAAAGTAGCCGCTTTTGTTGAGTGCATATTTTGTAATTTGAATTTAAACATCTATTGAGCAATTTTTCAAGTACAGAATTGTCGAAAAACGCCATTTTCGGAGGGTCATATCCCTTGAACCACTGAAGATATTTTGATGAAAAAATTTTGTGGGCTATTGGGGCAGGGGTAAGGTTTTCACTAAAAACAATCAAAATCAAAAACAAAAAGTTTGACTCGGTACCGCCGCACCTTTAAGCAAAACTCTAACGTTAAGTTAAAAGGTTTAAAAACGGCAAAAAACACCTTGTGATGTTTGGTCAAACACTCAGATAAGTAAGAAAGGTAGAAACCTAAAACATACATAAACAAACATTGAACAAAACAAACAAACAAACAAACAAACGAAACAACATAAACATAAACAAACAAAACAACCATTCAATACACAAACCTACTTTTGTTTAATGAAGCATCATCTTTAGATGTGGTTGTAATAATTTCAATTAAGGTTTCAGAAGTTTTTTCCGAAGCTTCCGAAGTCTCAGAAGATATTGTACTTGCCGGATTAATTTCCGAACCGTCCATTTCAGAACCTTCCAGTTCATCACTTATATCGCTTGTGGATGCTTCGTCCACAGTTCCGTATGATAAAGTACCTCGATTTTGTTTTGTGTTAGCCTGAAGAATCATTTTTTCAACTTTTTGTAATTTTATTGTCCCGACTTTAAGTGTGCGAATATACAATAATTCAAGGTCTAAATAATCTAACGCGTCTGGGATTAATAAATTGTTCCAAAATAGACGCGAGCGAAGTGATCTAAAAGAATTTTCTTTTGTGCCAGTAGCAGCAGCAGGTGATTATTTGATCTAAATACTGAAAACTATCCCTAAGTTTTTTGCTACTTTTCGCACGCACAAACGCTATAAAATATAAATTAAGAATAGACATATTTTTAATTTTACAAATCTTTTGTTTTGATTTATAATATTCATTTGGGAGAAAAATTACACAATTCAGTTGTGGTTTTTTGAGATAAAATAGCATAGCAGTGAAGAAATCCTACTCATAGCAATTTTTACTTTTTCACTACTTAAATTCAATGGTTGCAATATATATGTGTAAGAAAGAACTATGATATGTGAGAAAAAGACGATTTTGTGATTGTCAAAAATTGATGTAAACAAAAATATTATAAAGTAATATTAAAAGGAAAATGTCATTTAATATATTGCTCACACATATTTACTGCTATAACAAAGAAATGTCTTACTGTGGGCCCTCAAAGACCTTGATAAGGTTATGCGTGTTATGTATGGCCCTAAGCGGTGTTAAGGCTGGTTCATACTTATGACAAAACATCCTTTGGATAGTGTCGTGATAACTACTTAAGTAGTTAACTACTTAACTACCATGATTTTTGTTAACTACTACTTTTTTTAAGTAGTTAACTACCTACTTAACTACCTACTTTCAAAAAATAAAGTAGTTAATACAAGTAGTTAACAAAGTAGTTAAAAAGTAGGCAGAAAATAGTTAGCAAAGTAGGCAGAAAGTAGTTAGTGAAGTAAGCAGTCAAGTATTTAGTGTTTTTACACAAGCAATCAATATCTGCGGGGCGATATTACATAAAACTCACAGCTGTTTGAAACAAAATGTGACAACGTGTACAGTAATCTGCAGTAATTTGCACGTGCTTCGAGTCTTCAATAAAAATCGATATTTCGCCACTTAACAGTTATTTTATACACAAAGTGCTTTATAGTTTATGAACCTAATTAAAATCGTTGAAGTTTTTAGATATATTTGCGAACCTAGCCCATCAGTACTGTTATACAATAAAATGGGTAAAAAATACAAAACCTTTTAAAATAAGTTTTCAAAATACGTCAACAAAATTTGTTAACTTAACAATAAATTATTTTTTCTTGTAAACAACTTTTTGAATTTACACTATGTTATATTATCTGTCCAGCTGTTATGTAAATATTGCTAAACATAAAAAACTGACAAAAACCGATAAAATATGGAAATTGTTAATTATTAAAGGAATGACTAAGTGTTTTTTACATTAAAAATTTAATATTTCATTCCTACAAAGGCAAGTATATCTTTAGGTAAAGGATTAACTACTTAACTACCTACTTAACTACTTACTACTTAACTACTTAGTTCAAAAATTTCAAGTAGTTAACTACCTACTTGTAATTTTATTTAACTACTTAACTACCTACTTATAATTTTTAAAGTAGTTAACTACCTACTTAACTACCTACTTTGATTTTTGGTTAACTATCACAACACTACCTTTGGACAAAGTCCAAAGGACAATTTTAGAAAAGCCAAAACGTCCTTTGGACAAGCCAAAACGTCCTTTGGACTTTTTCCTTTGGACGAAGTATGAACGCTACTTAAAATTTGTCATTTGGACAAAGTCCAAAAGACGAAATCCAAAGGGAAAAGTCCAAAGAAAAGAAACTATGAACACGTTGTCCTTTGGATTTTGTCCTTTGGACAAAGTTCAAAGGACTTTTGTCTTTTGGACTTTGTCCAAAGGACGTTTTGTCATAAGTATGAACCAGCCTTTAGGATTCTAAAGAGTGTTAGGGTTCTTAAAAATTGCACTAGGGCGTCTTAGGATTCTCAAAAATAAGCCATTTCATGAATTTACTTTAGGTATAACTTCTTCCAAAATTATTGGTGTTTATCAATAAGGAAAAAAATTGCGCCTTATGTTTATTAGATTGGCAAAATCTAAAATTTTTCCAATTAAGATTTAAATAGTCAACATTTTTGCACGAAAAAATATAACTAAACTGATTTTTTCTTGAAAATTAATTTTTTTGAAAGTCATAATATGACCGTGCCCTAATTGTGGACATTTAAGACCAAATTAAGACGCGCCTCAATTAGCTCCCCTGAGGTCCCTAACTTGAGCGCGCTCTAGTTAGGGCAGTAAATGTGTCTGAGCAGTATACAAAGTCGTATATTTTTCGTTTCAATAACTATTATCAATACAGCATTTTATTGATCCTTAGACTAACCCGAATCTGATTTCACCCAGGGGGGTTCCGGAGTCTCCTGTTCCTGATAATACTCGATAGTGTCGGGATCTTTGGTGGAAAATCGGACGCTTAATTTGGAAACTGAAACAAAAATTGTAAACTAGCTGGGTATGGGGTTCCCCGCTTTATTAAAGAAACAATTATAAATTAAGTGTTTAGCTAACGATCTGAAGTCGATTAGGGTCGGTCGCTTTTCAAATATCGGTCGGTCGACCGGTTTCTTATAGTCGGTCAAAAATTTTTAAAGTTATTAAAATTGAGTTTTTAGGGCAAACACTAAATTCCACTGACTCCGATTCCGACTTCGCCTCAAATTTCGGTACGGGGTCTTTAGAGCCGCAAGTAGGGAACTTGGAGCCGCCAGAAAAATTTTTTATCTTTTTTTAGGCTTTGCTTAGGCTTAGGTATAGGTTTTAACGATGTTTATTTTGGACTCCAAGTTCCCTCGGCTCCATCGACCCTAAACCCAAATTTCTGCAAATTATATATTGATGTGAAGGTTAGGCGGAATTGACCGAAACTCGGGCAAATTAAACAAATTTAAATATTTTTAAAGGCAATTTAGCTCTTTTCATGTAATTTTCTGGCAAACTAACTATTTTTGATTGTTTTACACGATAAAAAGCATTAAATTAGGTTTTAAAAAAATAGTAAGTTTAAAATAAAATAGTATTAATTCATCAAGAGAAACAGGTAAACTTGCAATTTATTGTTCCAGTGTAAGAACATAATTTAAAATTTTGATTTATTTCTTTATTTAATAATTTTTGATTTGAATTTAGGGTTTAGACTTAGACTTGGATTCAAGGTTTTGGTTTTTAAATTGAACTTTTGTTACAACAAATGTTAAACCTGTTTTTTATGCTAGAAAATTTAACAAGAAACCACTTTTAAATTCAAAATAAAGATTGTTTTATTTTTCCTAAGCCTAAGCAAAACCTGAAAGTCAATACCAAAATCTAAATAAGCTGCCTGAATTTCCGAATAATTTATTTCTCAATGAAATACTTATTCCGAAAGATATATGCGGAATATATTTTTTTCAGACACCAAAAGCTTTATAAAACATTTTTTAAAGGTTTACAAGTTTTTAAAACTTAACATTGGACTAATTTTCTTGATATATCGCACAAAACCTACGTACTTAAAGAAATTCCGATAAAATTTGCATAAAATATAAAATTACGGTAAATTACGGTAGATTTTGGACGGAGTCGGAGTCGGTGGAATTTAATGTTTGCCGTTTTTAGTTAACGATTTGAAGTCGATTAGGGTCGGTCGCTTTTCAAATATCGGTCGGTCGGTCGGTCGGTCGGTTTCGTATGGTCGGTCAAAAATTTTTAAAGTTGTATTAAAATTGAGTTTTTGGTTAAGTTAGTTTTTAGTTAGTTAGTTTAGAAAAATAATTTTAAAATGTTTAAATCCATATCGGTCGGTCGGTTTTTTATAGCCGGTCAAAAAATATAAAGTTGTATATAAATTTTTACTTAACCTGTTCCTGTGATGGTCCTTTCCCCCGTTACAGCCGTGAAACCTTCGTACGACAAAGGTGGAACCTTCGTCTCGTGGTGGTGGTATTTTTGTATGACAAATGTCGTACTTGGTTGATTCTACGCATGACCTTGGTTGTAGTTCCATCATACATAATTTTTTGTAAGCAAATAGTGCTCAGTGAGCGAGCAAATTAAAACGGTTAAAGCTGTACGGTAGCAATATGCAAATTTTTTCAACATGAAATACCCTACGTAATACACTGTATCCGTGAGAAAAATCTGCATAGTGCTACTGTACAGCTTTAACCATTTCAATTTGTTCACTCACTGGGCACTACTCGTGCAAAAAATTATGTATGACGGAAGTGAAGTACGATATAGTTCATATTAAGGTTTCACGGTTGTAACTGTGGAAAAGATAATCACGGAAACGGGTTAAGAAAAAAAAAATCTAACAATTAGGCTCGGTTGGTTTGTCAAATATCCGTCGGTCAGTCGGTTGGTCGGTTTTCTTTATGGTCGGTTAAAAAATATAAAGTTGTATATATTTAAATTAAGTTTTTAGATACATAACAAAAAAAAATTAAAAAAATCCAAATAGATATGGGTAGATGGGTCGGTTTTTTTATCCTCTGCCAGTTTACAATTATCCGGTGGAATTTTTTTGATTTTTCCAAACTGCGTAGGATCCTAAACCATAAAATTGCATTTATTTTTACACCAAAAAAGTTTAAAAAAGAAGTATTTTTAAGATTCTCCACTGGATTACCAGGGAAATTCGAATGTACGGGATTTAGTGTCGTTGGAGCCGACGGAACTTGGAGTCAAAAATAGGAAACTTGAGGTCGTAAGTGGGGGAACTTAAACCCAAAGTAAAAAATGTTAAAAAGTGTACTTAAGCTTAAAAATGACGCTTAAATCTAAGCCCGAGCAATTTTTTTAAAGTTCCAAGTTTCTATTCTTCGTGACTCCGAATTTCCGAAAATTTCCGTTGGCTCCAAGTTCTCTGCTTGTGGCTCTAAAGACGACGTAGCGTGCACAGAAAGATCTCGAAGAAGAAGAAACGTTTGTGTTAAGTTGTCATAAAATAAATTAAAAAATATGCCAACAATTACTTAAAAGGACTATTTATTTAAAAGAACAACCGGAAACAAAACATTTTCCAGTTTAGTTTAAAAATGATAAGTGAAAGAAGCAACAGAATATGACACGCAAATGTATAGAATTTTAGCTTCTTTAAAATAAAAATTCGTTAGTTTCATTCGGTTTTTTTTTCATGTAAACTGATAAAGAAATGAAATTAAACATTAATATTTAAGTTACAACTATATGCCTAAACGAGAAAAAAACAACTACAGAGGGATTCGAACTTAGAACCCTCAAATGCATATCTAAAGAACATTCACTGCGCTACCCTAATTATGAAAAAATTCACATAAAAACGTAATATATATTTCTGTTTGCAACCACCGATGTTTTCAGGCAATATTTTTTACTTTTCTTTGGTGTTTTGGGGAATTTTTCAAAATAATGTAAACTGAACTTTATTTTGCATTAAAAGCGCCGACAAATCTGCGTTAGTTTTATTAAAAATGTGTTAGTTTGCGTTCAATTTTATTGTATTGTTTATTTTAAAAAGCAAAAAATACTAAATATGCATTTGTTGGTTTCTTTACAATCCTTTAATTAAATGCAAACCAAACGTAGCTGCAACAGTGTGTTCACGTGCTCATTAAACAACTATTTTCTTTTTTATGTCACAAAATAAGAGTTATTCCTAAACTGCCATCTGAAGTTGATTTCTACTTCAAATCTTTCATTTTCTGAATTCTGATTGGCTGATAGAAATGACGTCAGATTCTCGTGATTTGAGTGGTTACTTAATGGGGGCATTTTTCAGTCTAACGAACAATTGTTGCAGCCACGTTGGATTTATCTTTAGTAAAATATAAAATATATTCAGGGTTTTTAACGAATTATTCCATAATCTTTTGTCATTTTGTTTTGGGTTTGGGGATTTTTTTTATTTGCCACTTTATTATTATTTTTTTTTGGAAAAAAGGAAGAAGGATCCGACTTTATTTTTATGCCTTTAAATAGATCCAATAAAAATTTATCCCCCTTTCCTCGGTACTCAAAATAATACTTGAATAAGTGTAGAAAAAACCCATTAAAACCTTAAAAAATGTTTAAAAAAATGCAAATTATTTTGTCAAACTACTTTTCTTTAAAACTAAGTGACTTATGCTCTCACTGTAAGCATATTATTCTTTTTATTTATACATTACAATATATTATTTTCTTGAGAATGCTGAGCTAAGTGTTCGGAAGCCAGGCAAGAAGATTAAATAAATATCTTTAGAAACATTGTTTTCAAACCATTTATAGAGACACCCGTCCGTCACGATTACACTCGTCCGTAACGTTGACACCCGTCCGTAACGATTACACTCTTCCGTAACGATGACACCCGTCCGTCCGCTGGTTGTCTTTCGCATGGCCGCGTTTGTTAAACACGAGTGTCACACCTTTGTCCCCAATGATCGTATTATCCACCTTTGGCGCTACACAATGGTGAATATATAAAGTCAATAATGGCTGCGGGTTAACAAGCATCGGGTTAATAATGGCTGTCAGTTGTTGGATGGATTGGGTTTTTTTGTGTGAAAAACTAAGGAGTAAAAATTGTTTAAGTAACTTGCATTTTGCTCATTTTGTCCAGAATTATAATTTGAATCGGAAACAATAAGTATACTTTTGCGTTTGACAGCTGGAATTTTTGTAGGCGCTTGCTGATTTTCAGCTAAAAAGTAAAGCAAAATTTAATGTTTTTGCTAATCAGTTCTCTTATTTTGTTTCTTATTTGTCTAAATAACTTTTGCCTCACAAACTATTAATGAGTTTTGCAAATATTTAATATTTTTGCTTTTGAAGCCAGCATTAGATAACTAAATATATTTTGCGGTCGATGCTTCCAGCGATCTGTACACGGTCGGGCAATAAACCAATAAATGAATAAATTTTGCATCTGTATCGTGCGGTGCACAACTTTCTTTTAGGTTAGAACCCATTACAACCAATTTCAAAACCACGTTAATTGTAAAGGTTTTAAAGCGGTGGAAAAAAACATGTAAAACTCAAATACTATAATCTTTTAAATTTTAAACGATTCTTTACCTGATTTATTATTATCATTATGATCCCAATTCCAATCTTTTTCAACCGACCGCTCCATAATATAAAAAATATAAAATTTAAACAAAAATTTTGCAAGATATTATGGGTGGCAAGGGAGTGCCACAGATTTTACCCTGGTCAAAATCCATTGTTCTAAACCAAAGGATTCCGGTGCGCATCAAAGGACACCGCGCGCATAAAGGGACGCCCGCATTTATGTCTAATAACGCGCCGCGCCTTTCTAATAACCCCCCCCACGCGGCATTCTTTTAGCCATATTCACACCTTCATTTTGAAAGCCTGTTTTGCCGCTGCTCCTCCGACAACCTATCCCACGGAGCAAAACATATATGACGTGATCACGAATACTGTATGACATTTTAAAGCTAAAAAAATTCTGAGGTGTTAGTTTTTTGGCACGACGCCAACCAACCAACCATACAATAGATTGTGGATAATACTTGAAATTCAAAAAATTTTCTTCTTTTTTATCATGGGTTTTTTATCATGGGTGGCGCGGGAGCGCCACGAGGCGATTTAGCCCCGTGGCGCCGCGCCAACCATTATTAAAGAACGTGGGTAAATTTTGAAATTCAGAACCTTCTTCTTATTATTATTATTATTATTTTTATTATTATTATTATTATTATTATTCCAACGTTCCATCCTTAAAAGCGATATTCCTCATTCGTTACTGATTGATCAAAAACAAACATGGGCTCATTAGAAAGAAGAAGCAATTACGCAACTTTCTTAGGAAGCAGTTTTTTCATTTAGGTCCTCGTTATCGATTTATTGATCAAAATAAAAAATTTGAAAAATAGACAAATAAAAACTCCCAACCGCACAATAACAGCATTTGGCAACAATAAGGATTGTACACAGCAGACAACCAACATCCCCTCATAGAAACCGCACAAAAAAAACAGACCTGTTTCAATTGGTGGCAGAAACGGAACCAGTTCCCAGCGCCATCTGCTTCAACCGCGCTGAAAACGGCGAAAACAACAGAGTACTTTTTTTAATTCTTGCATTACTGATGACAAAATTAATTCAAAGTTTTATTTATTAAAAGATAATAATAAATATCGGTGGCGCGGGAGCGCCACGCGCCGGTAATCATCGGTGGTGCGGGGTGCCATACTGCAATTTAACTCACGGCACCGCGCCAACTATACTTAGAGAACGTGAGTAAATTTTGTAATTCATGTTCATCATCTTTTTATTATTTGGCGCACGGCATCGCGCCAACTATATTTAGAGAACGTAGATAAACTTAATCTGGAGCGCAACTGCAGCGCACTAAGTATAATTAAACAACGTGGTAAGTTTTGTAATTTAAATTCATCTTCTTCTTATTATTATTTTTTAGTTAAAAAAGTATATCTCGGCAACGGAATGATTATAAACATATGTCATTGCGCAGCTAAAACTATAGTTTATTTGACTATTTTTTTAATTTAATTCAAAAAAGTGGTAGACTAAAGCTAAAGTCTTCCAGGCTGAAATTAAGGGCGTAACCGCTTTCTACCAGGAAGAAATAAACAATAAACCCGTGAGCGAAACAAATTTTTAAAAAAGTTTTCAGCGGTTATGTAACCAATTATTATTTAGTTGCGTCATGTGTTTCTCTGCACGTGATATTTTCTCAAAAAACGAGTGGTTACTTTACCACTCATCTATTTTCACCCTGATAGAATTTATCTTTAGCCTTGAAAAATGCTCTAAAAATAGAGCAGGAAAAAGGGGCGATTTTTCCCCGGGCGTATGTTTAGACACAAAAGATGTAGACTAGGCTGAGATGGACATTATGTGGACTATAGGAAATTTGCATTTGGTTTGGCCAGCTGCTCACTAAATAAAAATTTGTACCATATGATAATGATTTGTTTATACATTGATCTAATCACACAGCATTGTTGCATGTTTTTTTAGTTTGATGAAATGTCAGTTTAAAAAATCGTACTCACAGCAATCTTTGACAAGCGGGGAATCGCCACTTTTTCAAATTTATAGTTGTTTTTACACATACAAATATAACCTTCTAATTGAAAAAGTGGCGATTCCGCGCTTGTCAAAGATTGCTGTGAGTATGATTTTTTAAATTGACATTTCGTCAAACTAAAAAACATGCAACAATGCTGTGTGATTAGATCAATGTATAAACAAATCATTATCATATGGTACAAATTTTTATTTAGTGAGCAGCTGCCCAAACCAAATGCAAATTTCCTATAGTCCAATGTCCATCTCAGCCTAGTCCACATCTTTTCTGTCTAAACATACGCCCGGGGAAAAATCGGCCCTTTTTCCTGCTCTATTTTTAGACCATTTTTCAAGGCTATTATTATTAAGAATATTAGTTCAATTACAGCATTGGGATTGCGAGAAGTAAAAATTACGAAAAATTATAGATTTTTGAATTTTTAATTCAATTCAAATTGTTTATTTTAGTAAACATACAACAATATAAAATAATTATTAAAACTTAAATCCAACAATTTAACACAATACAATAAATTTAAAATAAGCGAGCCGATTGAGGCTGCAAAATTGGGAGACAGAAAAATGGTTTACTAAAAAATGACTCAAATGCTTAGTTTGCTAAGCATTAATTTGAGCCTTCACTAAAACTTTCCTTGAAAGCAAATACTGAAGCAGTAGAAACTTGTTTTTCTGATGAATTATTCCATTTAGGTGCAACCCGATTACAAAAAAAATATTTTCTTGGATTTACTCTACTTTTTTGTATTTTAATTTTAAAAGAGTGACCTTTCGTTGGAAAATAATTGATAGTAAAAAATTTGCAGAACTTATGTTTGTATTTTCATAAATAATTTTATAGCATTCATAAAGATCAAACATGTCTCGTCGCTCTTTAAGCTTAGGTAAGTTTAAGATTTTTAGTCTATTATCGTAATTTGTATCTTGAATGTGACACCGTTTAAACAATTTTCTTGTAAAATTTCTCTGAAATTTCTCTGAACGCGTTCTAATACGTCAATATCCTTCTGAAGATATGGATTCCATACTACACCTGCGTACTCAAGCTGGGGCCTAACATATACAGTGTAATCGCGCAGTAAATTAGACATAATATTTGAATTAAAAGTTCTAAAAATTAAAGCCAATATACGTTGGCTTTTTTTTGAAATTAGTTGACAATGCTCTGAAAACTTTAAATTTTCTGAAATATTTACTTCAAGATTTTTAATTAAATTGGTTTTTGAGAGTATTTTATTATCAATAGAATAATTAAATCTAACTCTTCTATTTTTTAAACCTATATGAAGAACTTCACATTTGTGATCGACTAGCTGCAACTGCCATTGCTTTGACCAGTGAGATATTCTATTTAAATCTTTTTGTGATTTTAGTGACTTATCTCCCTTATCAGCAGGAGAAAAACTGGTAAAAACCTTGGCGTCGTCTGCGAAGAGCTTTATTTCTGAATATTTTACGCAGTCAGTTAGATCATTAATATAGATAAGAAATAAAAAAGGACCTAAAACCTAGCCTTGAGGAACTGAGCTAATTACAGGATAGGAATTTGATTCTGTGTTGTTGATTACTACTTTTAAGTCTCTTCCAGTTAAAAATGCTTTTATCCATTTAAAAAATCTTCCTGTGATGCCTAATTTTTTCAATTGGTATAAAAGCTTTTCATGCGATACGGTATCAAAAGCCTTCGCCATATCTAGCTAAACCACATAAATAGTTTTTTATTGTTAATAGCTTTTGTCCACTCGTTTAAAGTTTCTAGAAGTTGTGTTATAGTTGAGCTTTTAGCCTTAAAGCCGTGTTGGTCCCTTTGCAAAATATTAGCAAAAAAGGTTGAAAACACATCTCTAACCAACCGTTCCATCATTTTACAATCAAAAGACGTTAATGAAACTGGTCGATAATTTTTTTTATAATTTTTAAAACCTTTTTTAAACAATGGAATTATCAACGCGGTTTTCCAATCACGAGGTAACGATCCAGTATCGAATGGTTTTTGAAATAATTTAGTTAACGGTTCCACTAGTCCAACTCCCAAGCGTTTAAGAATCAATCTAGGATAAGTAGGATTAATCCTACCTAAACGAAAATGTTCGTAAATTGATAGTTTTTTGGCTCCATCGTTTAATGTATCAACGAGGTGCTCGATTCCTTCCTGCTCTTTTTCTGGAGTCGGGGCTTTATCCAATTCTGAAACCACAAGCATTGTGAATGCTCCTACTCCGCTTTCCACATTTCCATCCGTGCCAAGATCAAAGGACAGCCTGCCGAATATCTCTTCGCAAACGTGGCTTAAACGCAAACGCAAACGCAAATATATTTTTCTTTTTCTAATGTTCAATTTGTTGTTTTAAGCTCTCATTTTTCCTTTCTAAATCCTTCTTTTTAATCATATTTATCAACAAAAGTTTTTAGAACTATTCTAATATTAACAAAAACCTGCGTCTCAATTGAAAGACTACGGTCACCGAAGGCAGGAACAACAAAAAAAATCAAGATGTTCAAGATGGCGGATAAAGTTAAAATAAACTTTTAATTAAGATGAACAAATACTAGAAGTGAATTAAAAGTAGTAACTTGTGGGGTAAATTTCTTGGTAAACTGAATATTTTAATCTTAACTATGGTTGAATTATATCTGGCTGACGCTGAAAATTAGAATGCAGACATGAGGGGACCAATTAAAATTGTGCGGTAATGACGTTTAAAAAAAACAAATAAGAACACAGAATTCCACCTTTTCACAAAATATACAAAAATTAACCAAATTTAGCCGTTAAAAATTTGCATTTAAGTTCCAAATTAAATAATCTGTAACCTAAATGCCAAATTTTTAAGGGCTAAAGTTGGTTAATTTTTGTTTATTTTTTGAAAAGTGGAATTAAAAAAATTTTGCGTTTTTGTTGTTTTTTTTTAAACTTCATTACCGCACAATTTGGTCCCTTTATGTCTAATTTTCAGCGTCAGCTAGATATAATTCAACCATAGTCTGAGATGGACATTATGTGGATTATAGGAATTTTGCATTTGGTTTGGGCAGCTGCTCACTGAATAAATTTTCTACCATATGATAAGGATTTGTTTATACATTGATCTAATCACACAACAATTTGCATTTTTTTTAGTCTGATGAAATGTCAATTGAAAAAAAATTATACTCACAGCAATCTTTGACAAGCGCGAAATTGCCACTTTTTCAATTAGAAGGATGTATTTGTATGTGTAAAAAACAACTATAAATTTGAAAAAGTGGCTATTTCGCGCTTATAAAAAATTGCCGTATGATTTTTTCAATTGACATTTCATCAAACTAAAAAAATGCAAGTGCTGTGCTATTAGATCAATGTATAAACAAATCATTATCATATGGTACAAATTTTTATTCAGTAAGCAGCTGGCCAAACCAAATGCAAATTTCCAAAAGTCCACGTAATGTCCATCTCAAACTAGTCCACATCTTTAGTCTAAACATACGCCCGGAGAAAATCGCTCCTTTTTCCTGCTCTTTTCTTGGAGCATTTTTCAAGGCTAGTGAATGAAATTAACATAAGAATAATTTTTATTTGAATTTTATGTAATTGGTAATAAATACGCGTTTTTGTGTTAGTGCAGACGTTTCCAATTGTTTACTACTAATAATTACAATCCAAAAATATTGCATATTTAACCAATGAATAAACAAATACAACTAAACTGTCTTATAAAATGTAAATATTTTCGACAATTACTAATTAATAAAGTCATGTACTCTTGTGCGGATTTTAAACCATTTGGAAATCTATATTCTTTTAACCATTTAAAAATTTCCAAATCGTTACTTATTAATGTTTTGTTTTGTACTCTTAAATATTTTTATAACGCAAAGGTGTTAATTTCGGGACTTTTATAAAAGCGTTAAGCAAGATTGTCTAAAATTATTTTCCGGTTGTATGGTAATTTATTACAAAAAATTCAATGAGCAATTAGTACACAGTGAAAATTAGTTTCTTCGAAAAATCGCAGTCAGACTAGTATAATAAAATATAAAATTAGGTCGTATAAAAGTGTATTGTTTATTGAGAAACAGGCATTAATTCGGAGGGGACGAGCTTTTTAATTTTCTTGCATTTTTCACATCGCGGTAGCTGAACTTTCAGCTTAAAATCCGTTGGTACGTCATATTCCATTTTAGTTGGGTCGAGGCCGAGAATCCAATATTTTTGGTCGACGATATAAAGGTCCCCTGGCTTTTGAATTTGCGCATTAGGGTCACCTATAAAGTACCGGCAGTTTTAAAAATGCAAAATTAAATGAGACGAATATTGCTGTTTATGAGAAAAATTAGCATCTTAAAAAACAACTTAAATTTTCGCAGCTGTCAAGAATTGCTGTGAGACTGATTTTTTTTTTCAATTAGCAATTTCTTCAAATATATATAAACTACAACTGGGTTGTGTAATTGGTTCACCGAATAAAAAACTCAATATAATATGGTCTGCATAGTTTCTTTAATGAGCAACTGCCAGATCCCCTAGGTCTGGTTTTGATTGGAGTGATAAGTGACAAGTGACAAGGAGTTCACACCGCAAATGTAAACGCGCGCGGAACACATTGTCACAAAAAAAATTAAAAAATAGTCATTCCGGTCCGGTGTGAACCAGCCCTTAGAGACCTAGCTGGTTTTTGAATTTTCAAATGATGCTTTACTAATAATTTATTTGAGATTATTTTTGTTTCAGATAAAACCGCAAGTGTTTCAAAGAGCTGATTGGTTTGGTTAAATTAAACAAATTTACTTACATCGGCAGATTAAGTCAGAATTTTCAGGGGTTTCGACCGGCGATCTGACTAAAGACCTGCTAGATTCGGAAGCCTTGAATTCTAATAAAAATAAAATCGTCGTTACTACAGCGAAATAGCCACAGTTCGTATAAAATAGGTGTGCCTGCGACTCATTTTAAAATTAAAACAGGGCACTATTAACTACAGAATAAGTCACACTCACGTCTATTTTCTAATGACAGTGGCTCATTTTGCCGTAGTAACGACGAAATAAGATTAAAAAACCTATTATTGTGTGTCGGTTCTTAATAATGAAGATGGCACTGTTTTGTGCTATGAATGCTAATAAAAGTCGCACACACCAATATAGTAAATTTTCCATGTTTGTAAACCACTTAGGTTTATTTTTTTACGAAATTCAAATTTTTACAAAAATAATGTGGACTAAAAGTTTTTCCGAGCTGATCCATTTCGCGAACTGCACCGTTGATGTTGATTTAGACGATAAGTGTATTAATGTATGGAGAATCACGACAGTTAATTCAATGTACACAAAGGTCTCGAGAAGATTTAAAAATAATTTTTTTATGACGTCGGTTAACAAAAAAAAAACATTATCATAATACAAGGAAAACAATATAAACATAAACAATTTTTCTAAAAAAAAACGCAGTAGGTTGTGCATAATTTTTTCTTCCTCTTTTTTTCTGGTCGTACACAAATAGTTTTTAAATCTTCTCGAGACCTTTGTGTACATTGAATTAACTGTCGTCATTCTCCATAGTTAACGTTAATCGCGATACACGATAATAAAATTTTTGAATAAATTGGCCGTACTGTAAACGAAATATGCTCACCTGAAAATTGTTTACTTCACATTATTTTTTACAGACTTTAGTTATTTTTTCAACCGTGAGTAATTATTGGTGTATTTCTGACGATAAAATTTGTTGCGAAAAAAATTGAAATTTAGTTCAACTTTCATAAAAACATTTATAGGTTAATAAAATCTAGCTTATCTCGATAATTGTAGTATTAAATCAATTATTTAACAACAAAACCAATCAAAATTATTAATAAAGGCGGTTTAATAATCAAGATCAAAACCGGTATTTTAACGATTATTTATCAAATTATTCAATTTGAAACAAAAGTGAAATCGGTTAATTTCTATAAAATTTTTAAAAAGGCGGAATTTAAAATTTTTTTGCGTTTCTATTTGGTTTTAAAAAAAACGTCATAACCGCACAATTTGAATTCGTCCTCTTATGTCCGCACACTAATTTACGAGGTTAGCGAGATATATTTCAACAATAATTATTATATTAATAATAATACAAAACTTCGTTTTACATTTTTTAAAAATATTGCACAATATTATATTACAAGATATTATCTCGTTTCACATTTTGTCTTGTATTTTTATGTGGTGTTTAAAAAGTGCTTTGTTATTTGAAATTAGAAGCCTTCTTTTACCACATGTCATGTAAAATCACATGAAAAATAGTTTTAAATGGTTTAATTTAATACTATATTGGAATTAAACTTATTTAAAGTTTATTTTTTGCTGCACCAGGGACCTATTTCATTAAGATCTTTGTAATTGTAAATTTATAAACGCATATAATTTCTTTTTATTCTATTAATTAAAAAATACGTACATAACTGGAATTTACGGAATTTATAATATAAGTTTGTAATTTTTAGATTCGGAAGGCAATTTTATTAATATACTTTTAAATTAAAAATAAAAAAGAAAAATATGCATTTATTAATTTACAATTGGCCCCAGTTAGTTGTTTTTGGGCAAATCTTTTTTATTATTCATAACATATAAAATTCCTATATTTTGTAATTCAATTTCTGTTTAAAACTTGTTAATAACTATTGTTATATACCGTAGTAAACCTTTGTGTTTGTTTAAAAACTAACCATGCTTCAATAAATTTACATATAAGTTTTTATACCGCTGGGGGGTAATTTGTTTTGCACATTTGCCCGTTGGCTTTTTTCTTGTAACTTTTTAAAATCTTTATCTTCTAGTAATACATCGTCTCCATATTGGCCCTATAAACTTCTAGATAATTTTAATTTTAATTTTAGATAATTCTAGATAATTTTAATTAAAATTTTAATCTTGAAACTAAAAATAGCAGTTTCCTTACTGAAAAAAAAAGGTATTTAATATGTCTCCTTACAAAGATAATGATATTCAAGATCTCATAGCCAACATATTGAAATAAAATCATCTCTATGTAATGATTTTAAAATTAATAGAAAATTATTGCATCGAGATGAGTTTTTAGTTTAAATTATTAATTTATAACAAAATTAATTTTTTTAAACAACCTCTAACATTGACAAAAAGTTTAAAAAAACGACGAAAAATAGGAAGCAAAGGCTGCGTAAAAAATATAGTAATTTTTGCTTTAAAATTTTATCACTCATTAATGTAAAAATTTTAAAAACTGGTTGCAAATCTTAAGCCTGGTTATTGCAAGCTGGACCAATTTGCCATTGTCCTGCTGACGGTTTTTCGTTAAAGAAGGCTTATAAATTAAATTTAAAAAATTAAACAACTGTATTTTATTGCATAAATTTTCACTTTATCAATTATCGATCTGAAATAAAACTAATCACTAACAGGTTGAACTTGTTCCGCATAAATTATGTTAAAATTTTTACGATCGTTTTTTAAATTCCAAAGTCACCAAAGTCACATAAGGAATAATATGCATTTGGTTAAAATTTGGTTAAAAAGTACGTGTAACTCTCAAAGCATCTGAATCTTTTTGTTGGAAAATCGAGCAAAAACTTCTGAACGTACTATTGCTAAAATAAACATCAGACTGAATGATCAATCAGCACCGCGCCAATCACGCTTATGCAAATTATTTGTTATGTGACCTCGGTCGATTTGCATAAAAATAAAATAAAACAAAAAAAACAAAGTATGGAAAGTATGGACAGTATAAACAGTATGGACTTGTTTGTAAGTATAGATTAAAAATAACGTTAAAAAGTAGATAAAATATACATATTTTCAATAATAAGAAAATAATTTATTATAAATACCTCCATAACTTTATCAAACTCATCTTTGGGTTTTATCCCTAAGCTTTCGCTCAACTCTGGATCACTTTCCCCCTCCATAAGACTGTCAGTTTCTCCTTCTTCGGACTTTCCCTCTTTCATTCCCTAAACACACCAATGATGTTCCAATGATGCTCCGAAGCTCCGAATCGGAGTTCCGCCTTTAGGAGCTCCCGCCGAAGTAATCCACAAAGCTCCGGAGCTTCGCCTTATTATTTGTGCTAATTTCAGGAATAATTAAAAAGTAAACCCACAGTTTATTTTGTCAAAATTTTTTTCTAAACTAGTTTTTAATTTAATTTGTTAAAAAAACACATAAAAATAGTCCTAAAAATGCGAATAGGAAAACTTAAATCATATTTCAAGCTTAAAAGGGTTAAAATCACTCATTTAAAAAATGAACCCCCGGAGATTTGAAATTTTACTTCCAAAATGAACACAAAAATAATACCAGAGAAGTAAAAAAATGAAACTAAACTAAAACTTTTATTAGTAGGGTAATTGACTCAAATTCGGTCAGCCTTAATTTCGGCCACCGATTGTTATTTTTGGCATGCGCAATTTTATGAAATTAACTGCGTACGGCTATATAGATTGTCGTGTCAACTATCTAGCCATACACAGTTTATTTTTTAATTTTGCGCACGCCAAAAATAACAGCCGGTGGCCGAAATTAAGACTGACCGAATTTATGTCAGTTACCCTATATGATTTTAATGTTTTACCTTTGCTGCTTTTCCTTTCCTGCGCTTAGTTCGTTTTTGCTTTTTCATTGATTTTTTTCCCTTGCTTCCCGGGGCTGTAATTGCAGTATTGTGGGGCGGTAGGTCTAAAAATTTGATACAAATTTGAAAATTCAATTTTAAAATTGAGATTTTTTTTTCAAATTTTTGTAAAAGAGTCAAAAATAGGCTTAAAAATGCTATAGATAAAAAATCACTCATTTCCGTGCTCTAAAAATAAATCAGAAAAATACGCAATTTCACTGTGCGCAAGGAAACAAGACAAGATTTTAATTTTATGATGGATTCGCCGTTAAATAATTTGTGCTCTTAGCAATTTTTGATCATCGCGAAATCTAGAAATTCCCACGCTACTCTCTTTCAGTCTTCTGTTATTTTTAAAAACCTAAATCGAAAAGTGCAGTTCCTACAAAAACTTGCCTAATTCGGCTGAACTTTACAGTATTATGCCTGGTTGTGTTTGATAGATTGGAATTGAAAGTATAAATGAAGGAGGAATATCACTAAGGAGGAAGTTCCTATAATCGACGGCTTTAATTTTAATTCAAAAACCGGAATTCCTGTATTTATTTATTATTTATTTATATTATTTTATTTTTTGACTTTAGTTTTATTTATTTTAAATGAGCGTTTTTCATTTATAAAAATTAACAGAAAATATAAAAATAATTTGTAATCATCCAAGAAAGACACCATTAAGAAGTTTTTTCAAATAATTTTTTTAATTATAAAGTTAGGTAATCTGTTTTTACCACCAAAGTTGTGCATATTTTTAATTTTAGACTGAAATAAATAAGTGCTTTAATTTTGTTTACACTGGTCAAAAATTGTTCTAATGGAAGTAATCGTATATCATCGTTATTATTACGGCATAATGAGCCACGATTCGTATAAAACATATGTGACTGTGACTCATTTTAAATTTTAAACAGAAGCCTTTTAATTACAGAATGAGTCACAATTACATTTATTTTATAATAACTGTGGCTCATTTTGCCGTAGTGCCGAAGTAATTAACGATAGGACTCCTCAGTTGTCGTCTAAATAATTTGAATATGGAAAACTTGTGAAAAGACAAAATTTTCAGAATAGAAGATTTAATTTACTTACCTGCAGATTTTTTAGCCGTTGTTTCTTGACTTGCGTGTTTGGATGCTTGGAGCGCCCTTAAGATACTTGATGACCTCATGGTGTGCGGCTCTTGCGATTTTTTAATATAATCTTTTGAGATTTGAGGCGAAATTATTTTTTCAATTCTATCTATACAGAAAATTATAGCTATAAATGCAAATTAAACGTTGACAATGAATTTCTGTGCTAAATAAAAAAAATGGCTGAAAACCAATCAAAACATAGACATTTATTATAATTTTAAGCAGCAATTTACAATAAAATTACTTTTCAAATATTGGTTTTTATAAATAACAGTAAACGTTTATGTTTTAATTGGTCGTCGGGGACGGAATTCACAGAGTGGGGTATACCCGGGGTATACCCCGGGTATGTGTATCTGGGGATCATCCCCGGATAAACTACGGTATATTCCGGAATATACTGTAGTTTCTCTTCACCGCTCAGTAACAGCCAAACGGCAACAATAACAATTTTTCCATAAATTGTATTAAAAATTTATGGGGCGAGGGACGGCCACAGCGCAATAAAGCTCAACGCACCGCTTTCAGAATATCACAAAACAGTAATGATTTATTAAACATATTTTCGTCGCTCCTTTTTCTTCTGAATATTATTTTAACTTAAATAAACACATAATATTTATAAACAAGCTGTAAACCTCGCGTGCTTTCTTAAAATAATTAGTTAAATTTGATTGAATTTTGTATATTTACTGAAAGCCTGCAATTTTAATTTTAATGCAAATTAAATAATTAAACATTATAATTAGTACAGAGCTGTTCTACTCAGTGAAACGATTCGACTTCTGTGCTTTGTAAAACGAAAAACTATTGTAGTCACGCGTCCGTACTAATTTTTGTGGTTTTTTTTTTCGTTTTTCTCCACAAACTGTATATCATTCGACTAAAAAAACTCAGGAAAATTTTTTCTTAAGTTAAAAAAACTGGGTTAAAAAAAATTTTCCTAATTTTGTTGAGTCGAATGATATATATGGTTTGTGATATAAACTATCATATTTGCGCTCAAGGGAGACAAACGTTTTCAGAGCGTAATTTTGAGCAGCAAGAGAGAAAAACAAAAAAAACCGAAAAAATGTGTCAAAATCAATTGGGAAAAAAAGTAGTAAAAAGGACAAAAATCACACTTTTTTGTTTTACACGATAAATACAGACAGTTTTATTTGAAAATAGCAGTTTAACTTTCCGAAAAATGCACTTAAAAAACTAATAATTTTGGTATTTGTAATAAGTGCAGGTTTAATGCAATTAAAATAATATACCAACGGTTTTTGTAGTCCAACGTTAACAAAACAACGACCCTTTAAAAAAAACAACATTTTTTGCTACAGCAAAAAGTGCCGTTTTGCCAACCTACAATTTTAGGAAGTCCTGACGCGCGACTACAATAGTTTTTTATTTCATAAAGCACAGCAATCGAATGGTCTGATTAAGTAAAAAAGTTCTGTACTAATTATAATGTTTAATTATTCGATTTGCATGAGCTAGGGTGCAATTGGTAAGGGCGTTTTTTTGCTTCATTAAAATTTTAGTTCATCCGTGTGAAAAATTGGCAACGTGCCAAAAATTAAAAAACTGGGTTAAGATAAATTTTTTTCTGAGTTTTCTAAATCGACTGATATATAGTTTGTTACAGTTTTGTTCACGCGGTCAAATAATATAGTGAAAACAAAATATGGCGCGCATCATAATTTTGTATACTGGCGGAGTCTAAGACCCCCTTGGTTTTTATCTATGGTCTTTTTGTAGGCTTATATTTTGTTAAGTATATGATATTTTTAGACATTTTAGTACGCCAGGCATAGTGATGCGGTGTTTGTAGCCTTAAATAGGAAACTTGGATCCTTTCAAAAAATTTTGAAAACTTATGGAACCAAAAGAAAAAATGGTTTGGGGTTAGGCTAAGACTCAGGCTTGTGAATAGGTTTTAGCGAATTTAATAACTTAATTAAAAGCAAATTTTTTTTTATTAATCTATACCTTTGTTTTGTTGGTCTTCCATTTGTTGAATTTTTGTTCGCTTTGATCCGCCGCTCTCTTGGTATTCTATAGGGGACATTTTTGCCTGGTTGGCCTGTTTTCTAATGGCTTTTTGACGATTTTCACGAGTATTTAAATTATAGAGCCCGCCCATGTGCTTTTAATAAAGGTTAATTCAAACTTCACAAATAAATCGATATTGTCAAATAAAAGTTTCTCTTATTTTGTTTGTTTTCACTAGTGATGTTCCTACCCTCCAATATGATGCTCCGGAACTAAAGTCATTTATAACGATACGGGGTCTTTAGAGCCGATAGTAGGGAACTTGGAGCCGTCAAAATTTTTTAGGAATATAGAGCCGCGAACAATGAAAACTTGAATCCTTAAGAAAAAACTGGTTTGAGCTTGGATTTAGGCTTCGCTTAGGCTTAGGTGTAAATAGGTTTTAGCGAATTTTATTTTCGACTCCAAGTTCCCCATTTGCGGCTCTAAGTTCCCCACTTACATTTCTAAGTTGCCTATCTTGTACCCCAAGCTCCAGCTTTAAGTTCCCTCGGCTCCATTTACCCTAAATCATTTAAAACGGAGGGAGCTCCAAAGCTCCAGAGCTCCGCCACTTAAATGAACGATTTTAAGATTATTAAGTCTTGAAATATATTTTCCCTCCTAAAACCGGAGGTCTGCTTCGGAAATTGATGCTCTGTAGCCGCACTCATAAAGTGCGATTAACCAAGGATGAACCAAAGATTAAGTATGGACATCTTTTTTTCATGGAATAAGGAGATAATCGGATTAAAAAGATGATAAAAACTGACTTTAAACGCGGTTTTTGGACTTTTTGTTATGTTTTATGACTTGAAAAGTATACATACTGTTTTAACTAAAGTATTTTTATATATATAATTGTCAAATTGTAAGAATATTGGAAAAAAGTTGAATACATGATATTGTTAATTTTTAATTTCGAAATAAAAAAAATAAAATTAAAAAAGACGAATTTTATTTCGATTTTGCATTGACTCACATTATTAATTTAAATTGATAAAAATTTAATTCCTCTGAACGTTTGATTATGTTATAAGTTTATTGCACATTATTAATCATTATTTAAAGGAATTGAGTCTTTTATCAATTTATATTATATTATGTGAGCCACTGTTTCCCATCAAAAACTTTTGTACAAACTTAATAAATACGGAGTTAATGGAAAATTTTTAAACTGGATTAGTGCCTTTTTGACCAACAGAACATTAAAAGTTGTTATTAATGATTCCACCTCCTCTTCTTATAAAGTAACCAGTTCTGTTCCGCAAGGTTCAGTTTTGGGTCCACTTCTCTTCTTGATCTATATTAATGATATTTTTAAGAGTGTTAAAAATTCAAAAATTAAATTATTCGCTGATGACGCGAAAATTTATGCAGACTATTTTCCTAATAACAAAGATTCTACAAATCAGCAAGTTTTAAATTTACAACAAGATCTTGAAAATGTGGCAGAGTGGTCAAAAACCTGGCAACTAAACCTTGCAGAAGATAAATGTGAAACTTTCCATATTGGGACAACAACCAGTTTTTGTGGCTATGATTACAGAGTAAATGATCAAATTTTAAAACAGACTACAACTGTTAAGGATCTTGGGATTTATATGTCTAATAATTTAAAATTTTCAGAACATTGTCAAAAAATAGCTGAACGCGCTTTGCAAAGATCTGCACTTATTTTCCGTACATTTACTGCTAAATCAGTTAAAAATTTAATGCAAGCGTATAAATCCTACATCAGACCACTGCTAGAATATGGCAGTGTAATCTGGAATCCTTATTTAATAAAAGAATCTAAGTTAATAGAGAGGGTTCAAAAATATTATACAAGGAGATTATTTAGATGCTGTGGTCTTGGTTACACCAACTATGAAAATCGCCTAGCATATTTAAAACTTGAAAAACTTTCAGATAGAAGGGACAAAACTGATTTATGTGAAATATATAAAATAATAAATGGTAAATCTTGCCTACTTTCAGAAAATCTTCTTTGTTTCAATACCAACCCAACTCGAGGTCACCCATTTAAATTGCAAGTTGAGGACTACAGAATTGATGCAAGAAAATACTGTTTTCCTAATCGCGTTATTTCTAATTGGAACAGTCTGAAAGCCTCTCAGGTTACTGCTAAATCGGTCTGTGTTTTTAAAAAATCACTAACTTAACATTAATGTGAAATGTGAAAGTGAAATAGTGTTTTGCTCAATTACCACCCAGTCCCCTGCATAATTGGTTAGTAATATCCAAATTTTGTTTGTATTTTATATTATTTTTTTTCCTGATAAAGATTTGGAAGGTTCGTGTAGTGCTCTGCTCAGTATTAGTGCCGAAGGTTCAAACAAATCTTCAGCCTTCTGAGCAATTTTTAGCAAACAATTTTTTTTTATGTTTTACATTACTATATATTATTATTATTAAT
>JASAMX010012876.1:0-42276 GCA_030248175.1 Microlaimidae sp. YZB2_3
TTCCAAGCCCGTATGCTGGCAGCAGCAAATCTTAGATTAAAAAGTGTTACAAGAATAATAAACTTTAAAAGATTCGTTTTATATTGTTTAGATTTCTTGATTTAAAGATATTAGAAAACACAATAACCTCATGAAAACATAAATTTTCGTTAAAATTTCAAAATACTCCCTTACGTCATGTAAACTTTTGTTATTACGTCATAATTGATAATTTTTATTGGCTCTTCCGCAATATAATGACGTAATTCAGACCAGATCGCGGATTCAAACGTTTTTACAGGATTGCTTTAAAAAATTACATTAAGATATTGGCAACAGTTGAGAGACATAGTTATTAGAAATGTTTTTGTGATGACAAATGGTTAAACATGTTTGCAAGTAAGAAAACACTTAAAAAGAGCATTTTTTAGCTGCGATATTTGGCAATTTTGTAGTGAGATGTTAACTTTGAAAATATGTTTTCTAACGAAATACCCTGGAAATTCGAAAAAAAATAATCTTTTAAGGCTATTTTTTTCGGAAAAGTTTTTAATTTAAAGGTTTGCTGCTGCCAGCATACGGGCTTGAATGCTTCCAAATTTTAATTTCCAAATTATTTTTGACAGATTATTGTAAGCTTAATATTAGGATTGTTTTTAAACAAACGCATAGGTGGGCAGGGTGTGGGTTGGGGGGTTTATCCCCCCCACCCCGAAAAAATCCTGATTATAGGGTAGTGCATTTAATTTCGGCACTTTTCTAAATTGGGCGTTTTTGGACTATATTTTTGGTAATCCTGGACGGAATACGATGTTTGATAGCTCAAATGAGAGCTAATTATATGTAGATGACTGTCGTGAGCTTTTGATTTGTTATGTTATGTTATTTTCATGTGAAATTGTGCGATTTACAAAAAATAAAATTGTTACACGTTTTTAAAACATGGGCATTTCATGATTACGCAATAAATTGGTTTAAAAATTTAACTGTCCTGGTAAAATTTAGTCTATTTTCCGAATTTTTAGTCCCCGTGGTTTTACGTTGCGTCTGTGGTGGGCAATCGTTATAAAATAAAATAGTGTAATTTCGGCACACATATTGCTGTAGGTAAAAACGGGTTGAATTAAGTGGTCGCGTGTTAAATTGTAGTTGTAAATAGTTAAAAGACAACGTTGAAATGTGTAGGGGTCATAGCATTGCACTTAAACTCGATTAAGGGGTCCTTTTAAAAAGTGCCAAAATTAAATGCACTTTTTTCCCAAATTTTGCTCATTTTGATACCATTTGGCATTTTGCTGTAACTTTTTGCCAGTTACATTTTAAACAGCAAGTAGAAGCTTAAATTAAAGAAAACTGTCTGAAAATAATGATAGGCTTTTAAATTTTTGAAAATGATGATGTTTTGACTGAGAAACAATCGATTGTTTGTAAAGTGCTGAAATTAAATGCATACATTTAATTTCGGCAATTTTTCATTTTTTTTAAAACTGATTTAATTAAGTAAAAAAACAATTTTCGTACAGTGAAACTTTTATGACGCAACGCAGTATCGTGAAAGCTTCAAAATGAGTTATCAAACATGAAAATCGGGCCATACAGTGAAAAGTTACATTGGATAAACAAAAAAGTGCCGAAAATAAATGCACTACCCTAGTCGACACCCCCCTAAAATTTGGGGGTACCCCCGAACCATAGGTAAGCAGGGGAGGGGGGGGGGGGGCTTGGGGGGCATAGGTGGGCAGGGGAGGTGGTTCGTGGTTATACCCCTAAAAATCTGGATTATAGCCGACACCCCCCCCCCCCCCCAAAAAAAAATTTGGGGTAACCCGGACACACCCCTAAAATTTGAGGGGTGGAATACCAAAAACCTTAAAAATGGGGTATTTGAGACAGACCTGCGCACTGCCCCCCGGGGTTTAAACGAGGGGAGGGTAACAAAAACGGGGGGCAAGCAGGGGAGAAAAAAAAAAAACAAAAAAAGGAGAAAAAAGAAGGGAAACGAGAACACAAGGGACAAAAAAAGCGAAAATAAGGTAAAAATAGGTCTAAAATGGCTTAAAATACATTGAAATAGGCTAAAAACTGCAAAAAATTGCGATGATGGCGTCATCAAAGGTCAAAAATGGCGTCATAATTTTAGGGTAATTTTTCATTTTTTGGCGGGGGGGCAGGCAATAAAACGGGGGGGGGAATCCTCCAATAAAACGGGGGGGGGTCAAGAGCGTGCACAGGTCTGTTTGAGGTATACCCCAAAAAAATTTTTTTTGGGGACACGCCCCAAATTTCGGGGGGGTATTACCACTACCAAAATCCGGGAGGCTGCCCACCTATGCAACAAAAATTTGCATGAGCGTAAGTGAGTATTTTTGGAATTTTAACGAAAATTTATGTTTTCATGAGGTTATTTAAGATCATTTTTCTAATTTTTAAATCAAAATAAATTTAAAAAATTTAAAACTAATCTTTTAAAGTTTATTATTCTTCTAAAACTTTTTAATTGAAAGGTTTGCAACTGCCAGCATACGGGCTTGGAATCCTTCCAAATTTTAAATTCGTTATTTTTGACAGCTTATTGTAAGCTTAATATTAGTTTTTTACACAAACAATATATCAAAATTCGTCATATGTGATTAATTTTACATTTTTGGTTTTGAAAAAAAAATTTGAAAAAAAAATTTCGGCTTTCGTGTTTGGCCCCCTCCAGCCCCCGGGGTGTCAACCCGAAAAAAATTTTTAGGTCAAAAGTAAGGAATAAAAAATTGGCGGAGATTTAATACATTGAAATAGGCTAAAAACTGCAAAAAAATTGCGATGATGGCGTCATCAAAGGTGAAAAATGGCGTCATAATTTTAGGGGTACTTTTTCATTTTTTGGCGAGGGGGCAGGCAATAAAACGGGGGGAAATCCTCCAATAAAACGGGGGGGGCATTTCCAGACATACATGGGCAAGTTGGTCCCGGAGTGGGGGGGGGTTAAACCCCAAATTAGGGGGGGGGGTTAAAATCCGAAAGACGCAAATACCCATTTCGTTTTTTTTCTGGAGTGCATTTTACCCATATCGTTTTTCGATTTTGAAGGAAAAATAGGTAAAAAACACTAATTTTAGGTCAAAAAGCCCTTTTTATTGCATTTTTGAGCTTTTTATTGCTTAAAACATTCATTTTGACCTCAAAACTTAAGTTTGGAGGCAGTTAGAAGTCATTTTTAAGACATTTTTTTTCTTCATTTTTCCAAAATTGGGGGGGGGGGTTATCTTGTCCCCCTCCCCCCCACTACTGAGTGGGGGGGGGGGTTAAACCCCACTTCTCAGAATTTGGGGGGGGGGGGTTTCCCGCCCCTCCCCCCCCCCCCCGTGCCCATGTATGTTTCCAGACCGTGCACAGGTCTGTTTGAGGTATACCCCAAAAAAAAATTTTTTGGGACACGCCCCAAATTTCGGGGGTCGGGTATACCACGACTCAAAATCCGGGAGGCTGCCCACCTATGCACAAAAATTTGCATGACGTAAGGGAGTATTTTAGAATTTTAACGAAAATTTATGTTTTCATGAGGTTATTTGGACCATTTTCTAATATTTTAAATCAAAATAAATTAAAAAAATTTAAAACTAATCTTTTAAAGTTTATTATTCTTGTAACACTTTTTAATTGAAAGATTTGCTGCTGCCAGCATACGGGCTTGGAATGCTTTCAAATTTTAAATTCGTCATTTTTGACAGCTTATTGTAAGCTTAATATTAGTTTTTTTACACAAACAATATATCAAAATTTGTCATATGTAATAAATTTTACATTTTGATGGTTTGGAAAAAAAAATTTGAAAAAAAAAAATTCGGCATTCGTGTTTGGCCCCCCAAGCTCCCGGGGGGTTAACCCCCCAAAAGAAATTCTTAGGTCAAAAGTAACGAATCAAAATTGGAGGACATTTAATAAATAATAATATGATCAATATCGTGCACATTTCGAGCAGGAAACAAAACAAAATAAATAATTTGGCCAGTGTATTAGCGTGGCAAAAATTCGCGAAAATCGCGCGCATTCAACGTATTGTAAAAAAAATTTGAGCGAACAGATTTCGCTCAAACTTTCAAAAAAAAAAAAAAAACTCAGAAAAGTATGTTTTAAACATGCCAAGTTTTTTATCTCGTTACTAATAAAAAAGTTTTTTTTCAGACCGTTCACAGGTCTTTTTGAGGTATACCCCAAAAAAAATTTTTTGGGACACGCCCCAAATTTCGGGGGTCGGGTATACCACGACCCAAAATCCGGGAGGCTGCCCACCTATGACAAAAATTTCATGACGTAAGGGAGTATTTTGGAATTTTAACGAAAATTTATGTTTTCATGAGGTTATTTGGACCATTTTTTTAATATTTTAAATCAAAATAAATTTTAAAAATTTAAAACTAATCTTTTAAAGTTTATTATTCTTGTAACACTTTTTAATTGAAAGATTTGCTGCTGCCAGCATACGGGCTTGGAATGCTTCCAAATTTTAAGTTCGTCATTTTTGACAGCTTATTGTAAGCTTAATATTAGATTTTTTACACAAACAATATATCAAAATTCGTCATATGTGATTAATTTTACATTTTTGATGGTTTTGAAAAAAAAATTTCGGCTTTCGTGTTTGGCCCCCCTAGCCCCCGGGGGGTCAACCCTAAAAAATTTTTAGGTCAAAAGTAAGGAATAAAAATTGGCGGAGATTTAATATATAACAATATGATTAATATTGTAAACACTTCGAGCAGGAAGCAAAACAAAATAAATAATTCGGACAGTGTATTAGCGTGGAAAAATTCGCGAAAATCGCGCGCATTCAACGTATTGTAAAAAAAATTTGAGCGAACAGATTTCGCTCAAACTTCAAAAAAAAAAAAAAAAAAAACTCAGAAAAGTATGTTTTAACAGCATGCCAAGTTTTTTATCTCGTTACTAATAAAAAAGTTTTTTTTTGGGATCAGGTTTTTTTCACCGCATCGGCTGTAGTAGTGATGACGTCATCGAAAAACACTTTAAGATAGCCAAGAGTCTAAGCTGTGCTCCATTACAAATATTTTTTAAAACAAAATAACACTTTAAATATTTTTCAAAAAAATACTATAATTTAGGAAATTGTATTTAAAAACCGTCGAAAAAATGTAGAAAAACCTTAGCAATGAAGCAAAAAACATTGTGACTATTATTATTATTATGGCAATTCAAACCAACCAAACTAAACTGTTTTGTTTGTTTTTTTTACATAAGTGGCAGAACGTAAGTCTTGTAATACTGAAGATACCCGGATCGAATCTTGATTGAGACAAGCTACAGTTGTGATAATATTGATTGTTTGTTGCGTGTTTCGTTAGGGCTGAACAACATCGATTTTGCGTGTGTTGCTTTACGCGAAATAAAACTTAAATTTTACGCCCCATCATCATAAAGGCCCCTTCCCACTTCGCAGAATGGACGATGCCTTAAAACTCCGAAAATAGGCGTCCGAACTGATGCATTATTCACAAATGTATTATCGTGCTTGAGCAGCACGCTTCAAAAATTAGTACGTATTTTTTCCGAAAAGTACGTACGTTAAAAACTCTTCTGGTTAAAAAAAGTAATCGAATTATAAAATATTCTTGAACAAAAGCCCCCAAGCCCCCCCCCCCTTTTTGAGCCCCTTTCCCCCCCCCCCATATTATCTTTTCTTTCTTTTTTTTTTTTTGTTTTCTTTTTTGCTTTCTTTTTTCTTCTCTTTTTGCCCCCCCCCCACAAAGGTTGAGTAAAGACTAGTGATTTTCGTACCCTCCAATATCATGCTCCAGAGTTCCGGACATTTAAAAGCGGAAGAAGCTCCAGAGCTCCGCCCCTTAAATGACCGATTTTAATCTTATTTAAGCTTGAAATACATTTAAAATTACTGTATTTGCGTTTTTAAGACTATTTCTAGCGTTTTAAATAAGTTTTGAAAAAAAATTTAATCAACAAAAAATTTTTAAAAAAAATCTATGCATCACTTTTTAATTATTTATGAAGTTAGTACAAAAATAGGGCGGAGCTCCGGGGGTTGCTCCGGAGCTCCTAAAAGCGAAGCTCCGCTCCGGAGAACATTACTAGTAAGGACTTTACATTTCATTACATAAAATGTAAAACATAATGTTGTTTTAACAAAATATAAAACATAATTCTACTCAAAATAAATGGAAAGTAAACGATTTAGCTCTATATTTCGTTTTTTAGTTTCCTTGATATATATTTAGGATTCTTTATACCAACATCCTTTAAAATAAGTTTTTCTTTTGCGCCTAGGATGTGCATTAACGCTAATCTTGTTAGGTTTTGTTTTTTTAATAAGAAAAGTAAGCATTTTAAACCGTATTTAACAATAGTTTTGGTTAAAAATTAGTTTTTTATGCATTATACTTAAGTGAGAATAGGCCATAGCTTAGTACCACACTCGGTAACCCGATAAGAACCAGACTGGAGGCAGGTGGGAGGCAGGTGACCCTGCCTTCTATGTTAAAGCATATACAGGTTAGGAGGCAGGTAGCAGGCAGCTAAAACTGCCTCGGAGGCAGGTAGGAGGCAAGGTGGAGGCAGGTAGAAGACAGCAAAATTTTCGAAGGAGGCAGGTAAAAACTATTTTTCTTAATTCAGGCACCCCGTTCTTACCGGGGTAAGTAAATAACTGATTGTTTTATTTTTCTCACATAACAAATCACTTTAATAATAATATTATCATTACTTACAGATAACGATTGTATAGTCTTCAACAGGTAAATAACTTTATAATTCTAAATGACTATCAGCTCGACTTTTAACCTTTTTTGTTACTATGGTAAAAAAGCAAACATAAAAAATATTGTAATACACGCTTATTAATCCACTAAAATTAATTTTCACGTCACGAAACCTCAGACTTGAAACAGCGAAGGGATAGGAGAGATATACAACAAGATATAAAAGTACAAGAGAAGGAAAAAAAAAAGAAAGGGAGAAGAGAGAGGAGACAAAGAAGACGAATATTTTGAAAAAAAAGAAATAAAAGAAAAAAAAAAATTTAATATAAGTAAATTAAAATAAAAGTTATAGGTTTTATATTTTAATGAAGATAAAATAGAAAAGATTTTTTTAGAATTAATATAAAAAATAGTATTTTTTTTTTTAAAGTTTAATATATTAATTTAATATAGAAGAAATAATTTTAATAAGATTAATTAGTTATTATATTAATTAAATATTTTAATAATTTTGTTTAATTTGGAGTGTTGTTATTTATTTTATTTAAGAAATTTTAGTTTTTTTGTAAGATTTAAAAAGATACCCCCCCCCCCCCCATCAAAGAACCCCCCCCCCCAAAAAAACCCCCAAAAAAAAACAAAAAACGCCAAAAAAAAAACAGCGAAGAGCAAACTCCAACAACACAAACACAAAACCCAAACCCCCCACCCCCCCGCACAAAAAGAAAAAAAGCGCACGCAACCAAAAACACACAAAAGCCCAAAGACAGCCCGAGCCCCAAAAAAACCCCCCCCAAAAAAAAAAAGAGCACAAAGCAAAAAAAAGCAAAAGCGCGAGCAAAAAAAAAAGAAAACAGAGCACCCAAAAAGAACCCCCCCAAAACCCACCACCCGAGAGGCGACAAGCCAAGCAGCGCGGCAAAAGCGGCAACCGCAAGCACCCACGCACACAGAGAAGAACCGGGAAGCAAAGAAAACGGAGCCGAAGCACGAAAAAAAAAGCAGACAGCACAGCCGCAGAGCCAAACAAAACAAAAAAAGATAAACAGAAAAAAAAAAACAAATAAAAAAAAAAGTTCAAATTAGTCGATTAATAAGCGTGTATTACAATATTTTTATGTTTGCTTTTTTACCGTAGTAACAAAAGTTTACCAGTCGAGCTAATAGTCATTTAGAATTATAAAGTTATTTACCTGTTGAAAGACTATACAATCGTTATATAGTAAGTAATGATAATATTATTATTAAAGTGATTTGTTATGTGAGAAAATAAAACGATCGGTATTTACTTACCCAGGTAAGAACGGGGTGCCTGAATTAAGAAAAATAGGTTTTACCTGCCTCCTTCAAAATTTTGCTCCTCCAAAGTCGTTTACCTCCCTCCCCTTGGTGTCCTGTTCTGCTTCCGAGGCAGGTTTTAGCTGCCTGCTCCTTGCCTCTAGGCTGTTTACCTGCTTCCTACAAGGTGGCTCACCTGCCTCCCACCTGCCTCCAGTCTTCCGAAGGCAGGTTCAAGAGCGGTTCTTATCGGGTTACCGAGTGTGGTACTAAGTTATGGCCTATTCTCACTTAAGTATAATGCATAAAAAACTAATTTTTAACCAAAACTATTGTTAAATATCGTTTTATTTTTTTCTATTAAAAAACCAAACCCTACAAAGATAAGCGTAAAGCAAAATCAACGCAAAAAAAAAATTTTAAAAAGGGTTGGTAGAAAGAAAAAAAAAAGAAAACAAAAAAACGAAAAAAAGAAAAAAAGAAAAATTATAATCAGAAAAAAGAAAATATTTTAAAAAAAAAAAAAAAATTTAATTTAAAAAAAAATTAAAAGACCCAAAAAGTAATGACCAGCGAAGCGCCGGAGTTCCGCTTTTAAGTGCTCCGGAACAACCCCCGGAGCTCCGGAGCTCCGCCCTATTTTTGTACAAACTTCATAAATAATTTAAAAAGCTTTTTTTAAATAGATTTTTAAATTTTAAATTTTAAATAGATTTAAATAGATTTTTTTAATGTTTTTTTGTAAATTAATTTTTTTTTCAAAACTTCTTTAAAACGCTAGAAATAGTCTTAAAAACGCGGATAAAGTAACTTTAAATGTATTTCAAGCTTAAATAAGCTCAAAATCGGTCATTTAAGCGGCGGAGCTCCGGAGCAGGGAGAAAAAAAAAAAAAAAAAAAAAAAAAAAAAAAAAAGCAAAGAGAAATAGGCAAAAAGGCAGAAAAACATAAAATCTAAGAAAACAAAAAAAGCAAGACAGCATCGGATCAAAAAAGCATTCAATAGGAACTTCAGGCGGGCGGGGGCAAAAAAAAACGGGGAGACCCCAAAAAACGGGGGGGGCTTCAGAACTACACCTCTGCTTTACTTCTTTTTTGTACTCCTGTTAGAGAATATTTTATAATTTGATTACTTTTTTTAACCAGAAGAGTTTTTAATGTACGTACTTTTCGGAAAAAATACGAACTAATTTTTGAAGCGCGCTGCTCAAGCACGATAATACATTTGTGAATAGTGCATCAGTTCGGACGCCTATTTTCGGAGTTTTAAGGCATCGTCCATTCTGCGAAGTGGGAAGGGGCCTTTATGATGATGGGGCGTAAAATTTAAGTTTTATTTCGCGTAAAGCAACACACGCAAAATCGATGTTGTTCAGCCCTAACGAAACACGCAACAAACAATCAATATTATCACAACTGTAGCTTGTCTCAATCAAGATTCGATCCGGGTATCTTCAGTATTACAAGACTTACGTTCTGCCACTTATGTAAAAAAAACAAACAAAACAGTTTAGTTTGGTTGGTTTGAATTGCCATAATAATAATAATAGTCACAATGTTTTTTGCTTCATTGCTAAGGTTTTTCTACATTTTTTCGACGGTTTTTAAATACAATTTCCTAAATTATAGTATTTTTTTGAAAAATATTTAAAGTGTTATTTTGTTTTAAAAAATATTTGTAATGGAGCACAGCTTAGACTCTTGGCTATCTTAAAGTGTTTTTCGATGACGTCATCACTACTACAGCCGATGCGGTGAAAAAAACCTGATCCCAAAAAAAAACTTTTTTATTAGTAACGAGATAAAAAACTTGGCATGCTGTTAAAACATACTTTTCTGAGTTTTTTTTTTTTTTTTTTGAAGTTTGAGCGAAATCTGTTCGCTCAAATTTTTTTTACAATACGTTGAATGCGCGCGATTTTCGCGAATTTTTCCACGCTAATACACTGTCCGAATTATTTATTTTGTTTTGCTTCCTGCTCGAAGTGTTTACAATATTAATCATATTGTTATATATTAAATCTCCGCCAATTTTTATTCCTTACTTTTGACCTAAAAATTTTTTAGGGTTGACCCCCCGGGGGCTAGGGGGGCCAAACACGAAAGCCGAAATTTTTTTTTCAAAACCATCAAAAATGTAAAATTAATCACATATGACGAATTTTGATATATTGTTTGTGTAAAAAATCTAATATTAAGCTTACAATAAGCTGTCAAAAATGACGAACTTAAAATTTGGAAGCATTCCAAGCCCGTATGCTGGCAGCAGCAAATCTTTCAATTAAAAAGTGTTACAAGAATAATAAACTTTAAAAGATTAGTTTTAAATTTTTAAAATTTATTTTGATTTAAAATATTAAAAAATGGTCCAAATAACCTCATGAAAACATAAATTTTCGTTAAAATTCCAAAATACTCCCTTACGTCATGCAAATTTTTGTGCATAGGTGGGCAGCCTCCCGGATTTTGGGTCGTGGTATACCCGACCCCCGAAATTTGGGGCGTGTCCCAAAAAATTTTTTTTGGGGTATACCTCAAACAGACCTGTGCACGGTCTGAAAAAAAACTTTTTTATTAGTAACGAGATAAAAAACTTGGCATGCTGTTAAAACATACTTTTCTGAGTTTTTTTTTTTTTTTTTTGAAAGTTTGAGCGAAATCTGTTCGCTCAAATTTTTTTTACAATACGTTGAATGCGCGCGATTTTCGCGGATTTTTCCACGCTAATACACTGTCCGAATTATTTATTTTGTTTTGCTTCCTGCTCGAAGTGTTTACAATATTAATCATATTGTTATATATTAAATCTCCGCCAATTTTTATTCCTTACTTTTGACCTAAAAATTTTTTGGGGTTGACCCCCCGGGGGCTAGGGGGGCCAAACACGAAAGCCGAAATTTTTTTTCAAATTTTTTTTTCAAAACCATCAAAAATGTAAAATTAATCACATATGACGAATTTTGATATATTGTTTGTGTAAAAAATCTAATATTAAGCTTACAATAAGCTGTCAAAAATGACGAACTTAAAATTTGGAAGCATTCCAAGCCCGTATGCTGGCAGCAGCAAATCTTTCAATTAAAAAGTGTTACAAGAATAATAAACTTTAAAAGATTAGTTTTAAATTTTTTTAATTTATTTTGATTTAAAATATTAGAAAATGGTCCAAATAACCTCATGAAAACATAAATTTTCGTTAAAATTCTAAAATACTCCCTTACGTCATGCAAATTTTTGTGCATAGGTGGGCAGCCTCCCGGATTTTGAGTCGTGGTATACCCGACCCCCGAAATTTGGGGCGTGTCCCAAAAAATTTTTTTTTGGGGTATACCTCAAACAGACCTGTGCACGGTCTGGAAACATACATGGGCACGGGGGGGGGGGGGTTGGGGGGGGGTTAACCCCCCCCCCCCCAAATTCTGAGAAGGGGGGTTTAACCCCCCCCCCCACTCAGAAGTGGGGGGGAGAACAAGTTAACCCCCCCCCCAATTTTGGAAAAATGAAGAAAAAAATGTCTTAAAAATGACTTCTAACTGCCTCCAAACTTAAGTTTTGAGGTCAAAATGAATGTTTTAAGCAATAAAAAGCTCAAAAATGCAATAAAAAGGGCTTTTTGACCTAAAATTAGCGTTTTTTACCTATTTTTCCTTCAAAATCGAAAAACGATATGGGTAAAATGCACTCCAGAAAAAAAACGATATGGGTATTTTGCGTTTCTCGGATTTTAACCCCCCCCCCCTAATTTGGGGTTTAACCCCCCCCCACTCCGGACCAACTTGCCCATGTATGTCTGGAAATGCCCCCCCCCCGTTTTATTGGAGGATTTCCCCCCCCCCCGTTTTATTGCCTGCCCCCCCGCCAAAAAATGAAAAAGTACCCTAAAATTATGACGCCATTTTTCACCTTTGATGACGCCATCATCGCAATTTTTTTGCAGTTTTTAGCCTATTTCAATGTATTAAATCTCCGCCAATTTTTATTCCTTACTTTTGACCTAAAAATTTTTTGGGGTTGACACCCCGGGGGCTAGGGGGGCCAAACACGAAAGCCGAAATTTTTTTTTCAAATTTTTTTTTCAAAACCAAAAATGTAAAATTAATCACATATGACGAATTTTGATATATTGTTTGTGTAAAAAATCTAATATTAAGCTTACAATAAGCTGTCAAAAATGACGAACTTAAAATTTGGAAGCATTCCAAGCCCGTATGCTGGCAGCAGCAAATCTTTCAATTAAAAAGTGTTACAAGAATAATAAACTTTAAAAGATTAGTTTTAAATTTTTTAAATTTATTTTGATTTAAAATATTAGAAAATGATCCAAATAACCTCATGAAAACATAAATTTTCGTTAAAATTCCAAAATACTCACTTACGTCATGCAAATTTTTGTGCATAGGTGGGCAGCCTCCCGGATTTTGGGTCGTGGTATACCCGACCCCCGAAATTTGGGGCGTGTCCCAAAAAAAATTTTTTTGGGGTATACCTCAAACAGACCTGTGCACGGTCTGGAAATGCCCCCCCCCGTTTTATTGGAGGATTCCCCCCCCCGTTTTATTGCCTGCCCCCCCGCCAAAAAATGAAAAAGTACCCTAAAATTATGACGCCATTTTTCACCTTTGATGACGCCATCATCGCAATTTTTTGCAGTTTTTAGCCTATTTCAATGTATTTTAAGCCATTTTAGACCTATTTTTACCTTATTTTCGCTTTTTTTGTCCCTTTTGTTCTCTTTTCCCTTCTTTTTTCTCCTTTTTTTCTTTTTTTTTCTTTCCCCCCTGCTTGCCCCCCCGTTTTATTACCCTCCCCTCGTTTAAACCCCGGGGGGCAGTGCGCAGGTCTGTCTCAAATACCCCATTTTTAAGGTTTTTAGTATTACCACCCCTCAAATTTTAGGGGTGTGTCCGGGGTACCCCCAAATTTTTTTTTTTGGGGGGGGTGTCGGCTATAATCGAGATTTTTAGGGGGTATAACCACGAACCACCTCCTGCCCACCTATGCCCCCAAGCCCCCCCCCTCCCCTGCTTACCTATGGTTCGGGGTACCCCCAAATTTTAGGGGGGTGTCGACTAGGGTTGTGCATTTAATTTCGGCACTTTTTTGTTTTTCCGATGTAACTTTTCACTGTATGGCCCGATTTTCATGTTTGATAACTCATTTTGAAGCTTTCACGATACTGCGTTGCGTCACAAAAGTTTCACTGTACGAAAGTAGTTTTTTTACTTAATTAAATCAATTTTTAAAAAAATGGAAAATTGCCGAAATTAAATGTGTGCATTTAATTTCGGCGCTTTACAAACAATCGATTGTTTCTCAGTAAAAAAATCATCATTTTCAAAAATTTAAAAGCCTATCATTATCTCCAGACAGTTTTCTTTAATTTAAGCTTCTACTTGTTGTTCAACGTGTAACTGGCAAAAAGTTACAGCTAAAATACCAAATGGTATCAAAATGAGCAAAATTTAATAAAAAAGTGCATTTAATTTCGGCACTTTTTAAAATGACCCCCTTAATCGAGTTTAAGTGCAATGCTATGACCCCTACGTATTTCAACGTTGTCTTTTAACTATTTACAACTACAATTTAACACCCGACTACTTAATTCAACCCGTTTGTACCTACAACAATATGTGTGCCGAAATTACAGTATTTTATTTTATAACGATTGCTCACCACAGACGTAACGTAGAACCACGGGGACTAAAAATTCGGAAAATAGACTAAATTTTACCAGGACAGTTTAATTTTTTTTAAACTAATTTATTGCGTAATCATGAAATGCCCATGTTCTTAAAACGAGTAACAATTTTATTTTTTAATAAATCATACAATTTCATATGAAAATGTCGCAACATAACAAATAAAAACCTCACGACTGTCATCTACATATAATTAGCTTTCATTTGAGTTATCAAACGTCAAATTTCGTTCAGGATTACTAAAGATATAGTCCAAAATCAAAAATGCCCAATTAGGAAAAGTGCCGAAATTAAATGCACTACCCTATAATCAGGATTTTTTCGGGGTGGGGGGTATAACCCCCCAACCCACACCCTGCCCACCTATGCGTTTGTTTAAAAACAATCCTAATATTAAGCTTACAATAATCTGTCAAAAATGACGAATTTGGAAATTAAAATTTGGAAGCATTCCAAGCCCGTATGCTGGCAGCAGCAAACCTTTAAATTAAAAACTTTTCCGAAAAAAATAGCCTTAAAAGTTTATTTTTTTTCGAATTTCCAGGTTATTTCGTTAGAAAACATATTTTCAAAGTTAACATCTCACTACAAAATTGCCAAATATCGCAGCTAAAAAATGCTCTTTTTAAGTGTTTTCTTACTTGCAAACATGTTTAACCATTTGTCATCACAAAAACATTTCTAATAACTATGTCTCTCAACTGTTGCCAATATCTTAATGTAATTTTTTAAAGCAATCCTGTAAAAACGTTTGAATCCGCGATCTGGTCTGAATTACGTCATTATATTGCGGAAGAGCCAATAAAAATTATCAATTATGACGTAATAACAAAAATTTACATGACGTAAGGGAGTATTTTGAAATTTTAACGAAAATTTATGTTTTCATGAGGTTATTTGGACCATTTTCTAATATTTTAAATCAAAATAAATTTAAAAAATATAAAACTAATCTTTTAAAGTTTATTATTCTTGTAACACTTTTTAATTGAAAGATTTGCTGCTGCCAGCATACGGGCTTGGAATGCTTCCAAATTTTAAGTTCGTCATTTTTGACAGCTTATTGTAAGCTTAATATTAGATTTTTTACACAAACAATATATCAAAATTTGTCATATGTGATAAATTTTTTATTTTTGATGGTTTTGAAAAAAAATTTTGGCATTCGTGTTTGCCCCCCCTAGCCCCCGGGTTGTCGATCCCCCAAAAAATTTTAGGCCAAAAGTAAGGAATAAAAATTGGCAGACATTTAATATATAACAATATCATCAATATCGACACACTTCGAGCAGAAAGCAAAACAAAATAAATAATTCGGACAGTATTATTAGCGTGGCGAAAAATCGCGAAAACCACGCGCATTCAACGCATTATAAGAAATTTTGAGGGAGCCGATTTCGCTCAAACTTTTAGAAAAAAGTCAGAAAAGTATGTTTTAACAGCATACCAAGCGGAGTTTCTTATCTCGGACTAATAAAAAAGTTTTGTTGTTGTTTTTTTTTTTTGGAGACCAGGTTTTTTCACCGCATCGGCTGTAGTGATGACGTCTTTGAAAAACATTTTTTCCTAACCTTTTCAAAAGATAGCCAAAAGTGTAAGCTATGCTCCCATATATTTCCAGCACATATTCTAACCTCCGTTCTGCATATATAACATTTCAAAGTTCGAGTTTTGTCGCCAGTCCGCATCATTTTTGTATGGACTAAAGGCAAACCAAAAGTAGCTGCAACAGTGTGTTCACGTGTTCATTAAACAACTATTTTCTTTCTTTATGTCACAAAATAAGAATTATTCCTAAACTACTATCTGAAGTTGATTTCTACTTCAAATCTGTCATTTTCTGAATTCTGATTGGCTGATACGAGTGACGTCAGATTCGTGATTTGAGTGGTTACTTAAAAGGGCATTTTTCAGTCCAACGAAAAACTGTTGCAACCACGTTGGGTTTACCTTTAGTCTTTTTAAATAGAAATTTCACGAGTCTAAAATCGATAAAAAACTTACAGGACTGTCACACATGTAAAAGCAATGGGTTTGAAAATGTAAAAAAAATTTTAAAAATACTTTACTGGTTTAAGTCTATTTTTTTTGTTTTGATTGTTAAATATAATAATATAGCTATATATAATATAGCCTGTTATATTGTATAAATTTTTTAATTTGTTCATTACCGCATACCTATTAAAAAGTTTGTTTTCATAAATCCTAAAACAGAAAAACTGATTAAAACAATAATATTTAAAAAAGTTATAAAATTCTTTGAAAAAAAAAACTGAAATTTATTATAAGCACGACCACGATAATTATAAAAGCCAGATTTAGATTTTTGATATTTAGAATGTTCTCACTTTTTAAGCGAATACATTGTCGACTAAAATCACTACTAAAAAATCGTAGAAATTACGGTGGTTTGTAAAACACGCTTTCAGGCATGATTTTAAATTTCAAAAACAACGAATCGGATTTTAAGTATAAACGTTAGATCAATAATATGGTGGTGTATAATAGGATGAAAATGAAGAATACACCAAAATTTAACCTCGTTCTCTTATGGTTGGCGCGCGACGCCGTTACCACGGGGCTTAGTCCCATTGCACACCCGTGCTATTCATGAATATTTTTAACAATAAAATAAATTTGATAAAAAAGCGTTAAACTAAATCAAAGCCCAAAGAAATATTATATTAATAATTTCCGAACCATTTCGTAACACGTTAATTTTCATTTTACAAATCTCCGCCTACTTAACCAACTTTAAGAGCACTGTTTCTTACTGAGCGGCGGTGGCCTGTATTACAAGTCTAAATACTTTTTTCATATATTTTACAAAAAGTAGGCGGAGATTTGTAAAATGATAATTCACAAAACACTGATTTTATCCCGCAAACCGGAACTTCCTTAGTTTTATCGCTTACCACGTTTTTCAAAAAATGTAAAAGTTGCATAATCCTTCAAATTTATGTTTTATTATTTTTATAAAGCTAAAAATGTGCGTTAACAAAATTTAACATTTTGAGAGAAAATCCGTGGAATTAAAAATGATCCGCCAGGTTAAAATCCGTAAAGTTGAAATGATTGGTTGTTTATTAATGTACGTTGAGTGGAATGTCTCTTTTAAGCCATTCGGGCCACATTTAATGCTGCCAAACACTATCCTGACCGATACTGATAGGACTCACTTTTAACCAGAATCTTTGATAAATAAAATTAAAAAAGCTTTTGGATTCTTAAACAAAAATATAAGATCAAATTAAATTGTAAATATTTACCTGAATGGAAATTAATTTATCTTATTGAAAAATTATTAGACGTCGTACATGATGTTTTTAACGTTTTTACTAACTATGAAATAAAATTCATTGAGTTATACTTTACCTTCCTTTAGGGTTTTGATTAAGTTTAAGCATTTTTAGTTTAAGTTTTCTGAACAAATCATAGTTTGCAAACATTTTTTAATTCACAAACAATTCATTTTTATAGGTAATTTTGCTGTGAGGATTTAATAAAGCTTTTATTGGCTAACTCGGTTTACTCGACTAATTTTATTCGACAGCCTTTTTTAAGCCTAAGCCTACGTGTTCCTACACCTAATTCTACGTGTTCCTAAGCCAAGCCTATAGGGTAGTGCATTTAATTTCGGCACTTTTTTGTTTTTTCGATGTAACTTTTTACTGTATGGCCCGATTTTCATGTTTGATAACTCATTTTGAAGCTTTTACGATATTGCGTTGCGTCACAAAATTTTCACTGTACGAAAGTATTTTTTTACTTAATTAAATCAGTTTTAAAAAAAAATAGAAAATTGCCGAAATTAAATATGTGCATTTAATTTCGGCACTTTACAAACAATCGATTTTTTCTCAGTAAAAAATCATCATTTTCGAAAATTTAAAAGCCTATCATTATTTCCAGACAGTTTTCTTTAATTTAAGCTTCTACTTGTTGTTCAACGTGTAAATGGCAAAAAGTTACAGCTAAAATTCCAAATGGTATCAAAATGAGAAAAATTTGGGAAAAAAGTGCATTTAATTTCGGCACTTTTTAAAAGGATCCCCTTAATCGAGTTTAAGTGCAGTGCTATGACCCCTACACATTTCAACGTTGTCTTTTAACTATTGACAACTACAATTTAACACCCGACCACTTAATTCAGTCCGTTTTTACCTACAGCATATGAGTGCCGAAATTACACTATTTTATTTTATAACGATTGCTCACCACAGACGCAACGTAGACCCACGGGGACTAAAAATTCTGAAAATAGACTAAATTTTACCAGGACAGTTTAATTTTTAAACTAATTTATTGTGTAATCATGAAATGCCCATGTTCTAAAAACGAGAACAATTTTATTTTTTATAAATCACACGATTCCACATGAAAATATCATAACATAACAAATAAAAAGCGTACGACAGTCATCTAGATATAATTATCTCTCATTCGAGCTATCAAACGTCGTATTCCGTCCACGATTACCAAAGATATAGTCCAAAATCAAAAATGCCCAATTGGGAAAAGTGCCGAAATTAAATGCACTACCCTAAGCAACAACCTAAACTTTATCAAAAAACTGGGTGGCAAATGTTTAGATTATTTGTAGTCTTCACTTAAGCTTAGAAACACGTAAACATAGGCTTAGGAAAACGCTCTCAGTACGATTCCCATACGCGTCCAAAAATTCGATTTTACCGATACTAGGTTAGATACACTTATAAAACATCTTTGTACACTAAATCGGACACGCTGACTTTGTTTTGATGGTTATTTTTTGTAAACAAACAAATTAAATTAAAAACTATGTTTTAACAATGCTAGAAGTCTGAAGAACTTAAAAATTTTCAAAAAAATTGAAAATTTAAAAGTCACGTGGACCACCAAAACATGGACAACAAAATTTGTTTGGCTTTACACGCTAATTTAAACTTGGTTTTTTACCGATTTATTGTTCCTAAGCTTAAGCAAAACCTAAAAATCAAACAAAATTGTAATATAATTGATTTTTATTAAAATAAGTTGTTTTTCAAAAATGTAAATTTTTTCACAACTCAAATTTTATGGGTATTTAAACGGTTATTATAAAAAATTGGTTGTTACCATTAAAAAATAAAAGTATATTTGTAACTGCCAGACACTTATTTGGTAATACAAAAAATTGATTAAAGGCTTAATAAAAAAATTTCTTAATAACATAAATTGTACATACCAAAAAAGAGCAATTTTTAAGTACAAATCGGCTCATAACTCTTAATGAAAGGCTAAAATCTCAAAAATAACCTTTAGGGTATAAAGATTTTTTATAAGTGAATTTTACTTCAGTGTCAGTCAAATCGAATTTTGGGACGCGTATGGAAATCCTTCCAACGCTCTCGAGCGTGGACTTCGATATTAGGCTTAGGAAAACCCTCTTATATCGAAGTCCTCGGTAAAACTGAGTTAGCTTAGCGATCGTTCCCAGTAATTATTCCTGCGTATAGTAAAAAAACTTTTGACAAATGACATTCTGGAAAAAATGCCATCGGGTAATTTCACATTCGGACTAATTGACCTTCCATCAATTTAGCTTGATTTTTAGGTTTTGCTTAGGTTAAGGAAAAATAAGCCCGAAGGTCAATCAGTCAAATTGTCAAATTACCCGATGGTATTTTTACCAGAATGTTATTTGTAAGAAAGTCAAATGGCGAAGGAATTTTTACGCTGGTATTATTACGTGGAGCCCTTAGCGATATACACGTCAGCAATGACTGAACTAAATGACACCCCACACAAAAGTAGACCATGCATAATTATAGTTTGTCTTTTCATGGACATGAGGTTTTGTTATTTTGGTAACGGGACTTTAGAGGGTCTCCGGAAATTTGAACGCCAGCACTTGATCGCCGAGCATTTGACCGCCAGGATTAGAACGCCGTGCACTTGAACGCCGAGCATTTGAACGCCGCAGTATTTCATATAATTTTTATGCAAATTTCTGTTTTCCGCCACCTACAGAGAATTATAACAGCACAGCACTACGACAGTATAAACTCCCAAAACTAAAAAGTTTTAGTTTTTTATTTTTTTTTGCAAAACAAACTATGAAGTATTTTAAGATTTAAGATTTTAAGATTTTATTTTTCTAGTAATACATAAAGAAAACAGTAAGAAGGACAAAACAAACACAAATGTGATTGCAACCCAGTTGAGTTACAATAACACCAAAAATCACAAAATTGAGAGAAGACCTGGCTGATTTAGTTTTACTAGAAAAAAAATGACTAAAGGCTTTAAAAAGTAAAGCTCTTTTTTTAGCTATTTAAATTTCTATTAGTTAATTCATCAAAGATTTTTTAAATTGGTACAGAGTTTTGGAACTAACTTGATCTTCATTTAGGTAATTCCATTTACTTATAACTCTATTAAAAAAACTGTATTTTCTACAATTGACTCTTGAGTGCTCTTTTTTGAGTTTTTTTGAGTGTCCTCTGGTTGAATTTGGGTTAAGAACAAAATATTTCTCAGGATTTAAGTTTACCAGTTGGTTTAAAATTTTAAATGTTTCAAACATATCCATCTTATCTCTTCTTTTCTCCAAAGTTTCTAGATTAAGTGTTTTTAGTCTGTTTATATATCCAGTATCTTTTAAGTTACAAACTTTAAAAACTCGTTTGGTAAAATAGCGTTGGACTTTTTCTACAATATTATCTTTAGCCATATATGGGTTCCCAACAGTAGGACGAACAAAACTTTTATAAGCAATAAGATAGTTTTTAATAGATTGAAATTTGAAACATCTAAAAATTAAGTTTACTGTTTTTAAAGCTTTACTAGCTATTTTTTTCCAATGTGTTGAAAACAAGTCTTTTACCATATTAGTTTTAGGTAGCTTCTTATTATTTAAGTAATAATCCGTTTTGTGTACATTTTTACAAATATTTAAATGTAGTACTTCACATTTATTTTCAGATAGATTGAGCTGCCAATCTTGGGCCCATTGGGCAATTCTATTTAGATCATCTTGTAATTTAATTTGATTTTCATTTGAGTCTGAAAAACTAGTATAAACCTTTGCATCATCTGCAAAAAGTCTAATTTCTGAATTTTGGACACAATTTACAATATCATTAACATAAACAAGAAAGAGAAACGGTCCCAAAACTGAACCCTGTGGTACTGAACTTGTAACTGGGTATGAAGGGGAAAAAGTATTGTTTATTACTATTTTCATTTCTCTATTAGTTAAAAAAGCTTCTATCCATTTTAGAAGCTTACCAGAAATTCCATATTTATTTAATTTAAACAAAAGCTTTTGATGCGATACAGTATCAAAAGCTTTAGCAAAATCCAAGTAAACTACATCAACTAATTTTTTACCTTGAAAAGCCAAAGTCCAATCATTGTAGACATCAAGAAGTTGTGTAACTGTTGAGCTTTTATCTTTAAAACCATGCTGAAGGTGAAATAATATATTTACAAAAAAGATAGAAAGCTCAGCTTTTACAATCTGTTCCATTATTTTACAAGAAAAACATGTAAGAGAGATTGGACGATAGTTTTCTTTTTGACATTTTGAATTTTTTTTTGTACACTGGTGTAGTAAGTGCAATTTTCCAATCACTTGGAAGTTCACCTAAATCAAAAGATTTTTGGAATATTTTAGAAAGGGGTTCTGCAATAACTTTTGCTAATCGCTTTAGAAAAAGAGCAGGAATGCCATCAGGAGAACGAGACAATTTATTAGGCAGTTTTTTAAGAAATTTCAAAACATCTCTTACAGTAAAATTTATGTTTTCAAGTATTATATTGTTTTTTGGTTCAAAATGTGGAAAATTATTATATAATTTAATAAAAAATTTAAAAATTTAAAATAAAATAATTATTATATAGTGAAAACAGAAGCAAAATATTCACCAAAAATTTTTGCTTTTTTAGAGTCTTCAGTTTCAAAACTACCATCTACACTTTGTATTGGAGGAATAGCTTCCTTGGATTTTAGCGATTTGTTTATATACTTATAAAAATAACCAATATCATGTGATTTAAGAACCTCTTCTTCTTGATTTGATTTAAACTTTTTGACACTATTTGCATAAAGTTTTGAAATTGTTTTAAATTGATTTTTAAAATTATTGTTACTATGTCTAGTTTTCCACAACTTTTTCTTTTTATTTTGGAGTTTAAAAATATTGTAGAAAGCTTTAAAAACTTTTACAACTTAAAATTTGGCTAATTTCAGTGATATATAGTATGAAAATGACGTAATTTAACCAACTTTGACAAAATTTGTTTGGCTTAAAGTCTAAAGTCTCTAAAGTCCCTTAATTTTTTATGAATTTTCTGAACACAAAAGTTACGTTACGGCTCCAAAGTCCCTCCAATACGGTTCTAAAGTCCCACACTGCGGCTCTAAAGACCCCAGGTTCTAAAGTCCCCTCGCTCCGGCTCTAAAGGATTCTAGGAAATTTGAACGCCAGCACTTGATCGCCGAGCATTAGACCGCCAGCTATAGAACGCCGCGCACTTGAACGCCGAGCATTAGACCGCCAAGCATTAGACCGCCGCAGTACGCGTTGCTTTAAAACAGACGTTAAAACTCTCCGCCAAAGTAGTATAAACTCCCCCCAAGTATAAAAAAACTCAATAAAATATAAACAAATGTTTTCAATAAAATATTTAAACAAAGCAATGTTGTTTTAACAACAAACGATGAGTCAAAAATTTATGTTTATCCTAACTAAACCTAAGCAAAACCTGAATTAAAGAAAGAAAAACTTAGTGAATGGTTAGTGTTTTAATAATTTAAAACTGTTTTTCCTGAGCCTAAGCAAAACCTAAAAATCAAACTAAATATTTAATGGTGTTTTTTTAGATAACTATTTTTACCTAAGCCTAAGCAAAACCTAAAAATTAAACAAAAAGCAGTAAACTAAAGGAATTTCAATAGTTTTAAGCTTTTTTTAGATTTTTATCTTGATTTGTTGGTTTCGCTTAGGCTTACAATAGAAAACCCGAAGCATATTTATCCGGTTTACGAAAAAAAAGCACCCGTGGCAAAGGCGAAAAAAAGCACCCGTGCGCAAAGCGGAAAAAAAGCACCCGACAGGAGCGCGCGACTAATATTATGCAGCGATGTTTATTTATTACGTTATCAGTATTGTTTATAAAACTTTTTGCTCATAGTTTGTGAAGATTTAAACATTATTATTTTATTGATTTCTGCAATAATCTTCTAAAACCAATTAATCCAGACTTTTCTGAAAACGGACGTTGTTTTACTATAATCGTAGGGGTAGATGGCCCTTAGAACTCGGTTTTTTTCATGCAAATTACATGTAAATTATGAAACTTCGCCAACGCTGGTTTGGTAGAATTTATAAATGCTGAATACAGTTACTGAAACTTTAAAAGTTTTTGCTCTTTTGCAACTTCAATTATTTTAACGATTATAATATAATATATTATAATAATTATAATAGATTATAATATATTTGGAAAACTAGCGAATCATAGAATTAATTTTGTGTATAGATTGAAGATTAAATAAAAACTAAAAGTGTTTTTTTCCGATTGATTTAAATAAGTTTACCGAATTAAATAAATTATTCCGTATCTATTATGTAACATTGGACAAAAATAATAATTAAAAGAAAAAATACTAAAATAAAAAAACTATCACTGGTATTCATAAAACTTTGGACCGGGTCTATACGAGACTGGGTTTGTTTGTTTTAGCGGAATAACTGAACCAAATCCAAAATTTTTATACCGTCCAAAAATATCAAAAAGGCATTTTTAAAACAAAAAAATCGTATATTTGTTTGTCTTTCACCTAAAACAGTTTTTGAATAAAATTTGTTAAAAAATTATGTAAAACGTATGCCAATGACGATATTAAATATTAGACCCGGTCCAGTTTTGCCGCTAAAGCAAACTTTGAACCAGAACCCAGTCCGAATGAACCCACTCCAAAGTTTTATGAATACCAGTGTATAATTGGAAATATACTAAAAAACACCGTCAATATAAACTAAGTGATCCTGCTAATTTTTTACAAATCAAATCAAAGGGTGTTTAAAAAAGTTTCTCAAATATTTTATACTATTGTGAATACTAATAGAAAAATCGCATATTTAAAGTTCATGGAAATTTGAAGCTAAAACAGATTTCTTGTCAGTTATTAGCATTTATTATCCAGCGCAATAAGCACAATTGATTAAAATCAATTTTATTTGATTTTTCATTTATTTCCTTTGCAAATACTTTTAAATTTATTTTTTTTCTTGTAAACCAAATGCAAAAGTTAAAAAAACTTTTAAACTATTAATGCACGCGACTGAATATTTAAGTTAGCTTTTATTTAATTTAATACTTATAAGTTATAACACAATAATTTCATACTTTATAACGCAGACCTGTGCACGGTCTGAAAATGCCCCCCCCCGTTTTATTGCCCCCCCCGCCAAAAAATGAAAAAGTACCCTAAAAATATGACGCCATTTTTGACCTATGATGACGCCATCATCACGAATTTTTTGCAGTTTTTAGCCTATTTCAATGTATTTTAAGCTATTTTAGACCTATTTTTACCTTATTTCCGCTTTTTTTGTCCCTTTTTTCCCTTTTCCCTTCTTTTTCTCTCCTTTTTTTCTCTTTTTTTTCTTTCCCCCCTGCTTGCCCCCCCCCCCGTTTTTTTGCCCCCCCCCCGTTTCAAAAAAGTTGCCCCCCCGGTTTAACCCCAGGGGGGGGGCAGTGCACATGTCTGATAACGTAATAAATAAACGCCGCTGTACAATATTTGTCATGCGCTCTTTTCGGGTGCTTTTCCGAGTTGGCCCTATTATGATTATGACGGCATTGATATGATGGCATAATTAATTCTTGTTCTTATATTTCGTTTCATTGGGTTAACAAAAACACCATAAAACTAAAATTGTGAATTTGTTATTATGATAAAACTTAAAAATCTATAAGGTTATCATGGTAAAATTTATGAAAGTCTTAAATCTAAATGTATACAATAATAGACTAACTATAGGTGGGCAGGGGGAGTTATTTATACCCCTCAAAAATCTCAAACTGCCGACACACACTTAAAATTTGGGGGTCTGGCATAAGTGAGAACGATCCGGGAAGCTAAGGGGGGAGGTGGTTACCCTGGGGTAAATCGATTTTTGAATTCTAGAAGGGGGGTCCGGACCCCCCCCCTAGCTTTTTAGGGGGAGGTTTGACCCCGGGTACAAATTTTGAAATCTAGGGGGGGGGTCAGGTAGGGTCCGGTGTCCAAAGCAAAACAATTTTAAATCATAATAACTTTAATAATTGTTTTTTATAGAATAATACGACATTTTATTGAATAAAAAGCCATATTCTGGTGTAAAAAGGATGTGTGTAAAAACATGAATATGTGTTAAAAAATCACGTTTTTGAAGGAAAATTTAGTATAAAAAAAGTACTTAAAATTTTCCTGAAGGGGGAGGGGGGGGGGGGTCAGATTTTAAATTCTAGAGGGGGTCAGAGGTAAAATATTCGGAAATTTGAGGGGAGGGGGGCCTGGATTTTCGTCTAGGGGGGGTTCCAAAATTTCAAAGCTAGGGGAAAGGGGTGGACCCCACGCTGCCCCCCCTTTCTCACCTATGGCACCCGGGCGCCCCCCTAAAATTGGGGGTCTCAGTACTAAAAACGCTAAAAATAGAATATTGAGGAATTTTTTGGGACACCCCCCAAATTTGAATATGGTCCGGTATACCCATCAAAATTGGAGAGGCGGCCCACCAATGCAATAGACCATATTTTAGATGACAAAATCAGAATTTACACCCGATAATTGGTTTATTCATCATAAAAAATGCTACATTGTTTGTTTTACTATGATTTGACCATTAAAGTTAAATTTTTAAAAGTTATTTTTTGGCTCAGGCGTAAGCTAAGGGTTTAGGTTTTTTTAGAGTTATGCTGCTAAAAATATTTTAAAAACAGCTTATTTCAAGTGACACTCACCTTATTTCAGGGAATTTTAAAAAAAACATTCTAAATCAGCACTCCAGCTTCTAATGTTAGGGTTTAGTTGAATGGTAAATATAACCATTTTTCATTCGATTGGATTGATTTAAACGTAAAATTTTATTTAAAAATATAATATTACCACATGTAATTTCATTATCTATCAATATAAATATTATTAGTTTTAGGAGCCCTTTTCGAAAAGAAATGAGATAATCAATTTCAAAACTTCATTTTTAAAAACCAATAAAACACCAAGGTGCTGTGCTGATAGCTTCCTGTGTTTGTAATTTTGGATTTAATTAAATATCACAGAACGCCTGAAAATGGCTTTTCACGCTATTCAGTCGGAGTATTTCGACATGCCGCCTGTCACAAGAGCCTACACTACCGCTTGTTTTCTTACAACAACAGCTGTGGTGAGTTATAGGTGTTAGATTAGGTACAATTCCCATACGCGTCCCAAAATTCGATTTGACCGATCCTAAAGTAAAATACACATATAAAACATGTTTGTACACTAAATCGGACACGCAGACTTCGTTTTAATGGTTATTTTTAAGATTTGGGCTTATCCAGAAGAGTTATGAAACAATTTATACCTAAAAAATGACTTTTTTAAGCATATGCATATTATAATGTTAATAAAAAAAATTGTAAACACACAAATTAAAAACTATGTTTTAACAATGCTAGAAGTCTGAAGAATTTAAAAATTTTCAAAAAAATAAAAAATTCAAAAGTTACATGGACCACCAAAAACATGGACAACAAAATTTTTTTGGCTTTAAACGTTAATTTAAACTTAGTTTTTCACCGATTTATTGTTCCTAAGCATAGATGAACACGGTCCAAAAGCTAGGGGGGTGTTTACCCTGGGTAAATAAAATTTCAAAATCTAGGGGGGGGGTCAAACCCCCTTAGCTTTCTAGGGGGAGTCGACCCGGGGTGGAAAATTTTGAAACCTAGAGGGGGGTCAGGTGGGGTCCGGTGTCCAAAGCAAAACAGTTCTAAACCATAATAACTTTAATAATTGTTCTTTTTATAGGATAATACAACATTTTATTGAATAAAAAGCTATATTTAGGTATAAAAAGGGTGTAAAAACATAAATTTGTCTTAAAAATTCACAGTTTTGGAAGGAAATTTAGTATAAAAAAAGTACTGAAAATTTTCTCGAGAGGGGAGAGGGGGGGGCCAGATTTCAAAATCTAGAGGGGGGTCAGGGGTTAAAATTTGAAAATTTGGGGGCAAGGGGGGGGGGGGGGCCCTGGATTTTTTTTTTGCAGGGGGGCCCGAAATTTCGAGGCTAGGAGGGGTGGACCCAGGGACGTAGCCAGAGTTTCATTTTGGGGGTGGGCGGATTTTAGTACAAAAAAAAAATTTCGGGGGGCAGAGGCCCCCCCCCCCAAAATTTCGGGGGGGGGGGGCGGGGCCCCCCCGTAATTTTTGAAAACGTTAAAAAAGCGGGATAAACGTAGATAAAGCTGTATAATACACTGTTTTTGGCCTAATAACGTATTATCTAATGTTTTTAGCGGTAAAAACATGTTTTCTTATTTGAAAATTACATAAGCACACATTGGCAGAGCCTGGATTTTACAAAAAAGGAATTTAGAGACGTTAGTTTCAGACCCCTTGGCTAAACCCACATTGTAAACCAAAGCACATGAGCAGCATCTCGGCTCCATGTTTTCTGGGGTACCTACCTATATGAAAAAATCCGAGCCAATGCTATAGGCGGCAGGAAAATTTAGGAGGGAGGAGGTACATAAATCAAACAATATGATTGTTTGTTTTTCTTTCTGTGTAGTACTTATTACTTATATTGTACTAACTTTGAAATAACATTAGCATCAGGCAACATAAATAACGAGGTATATATGTATGTATACTATAGAAAGTGACCGCTGAGCAAAGCGAAGCGGAACAAATTTTTGGTTTTGGGGATCCATTGGGGTACTAAAATTATTTTAAAGTTTGGCGCCGAGCGATTAACAATTAACTTTTTTTATCGAAAAACTAAGATAAATTGTCAATTAACAATTAACTTTTTTTTACAAAAACAAAAAAAATTAACAAAAAAAATTTTTTAGCCCTTTTATAACGCTTAAAAATTTTTCTCTGGGAGGCGAATTTGGGGGGTGTCCCCGGGTACCCCAAATTTAAGGGGGTGTCAGCAAAATCCGAAATTTTGGGGGGTATAACCCCCAACCCCCCCCTGCCCACCTATGCTTCTGGTAAAAATATCATTGGGTAATTTGACATTCAGACTAATTGACCATCAATCATTTAGCTTAATCTTTAGGTTTCGCTTAGGTTCAAAAAAAAATTAGACCAAAGGTCAATTAGTCAGATTATCAAATTACCCGAAAAATTGGTATTTTTTACAATGTCATTAGTAAGAAAGTCAAATGTTAAAGAAATTTTTACGATGGTTACTTTACGTGGAGCCTATTATTGAAAAAAGATTTATTTTCTACTCCCAGTATTTCTACAAGTCACAAAAACGTTTGAAATATAAAAAACAATTAGAACACTCACAATTTTAGAAAACTCACAGTTTTTAAGGTTTTATTGGTACGCCTTAATTGCTACACAAAAGTTGACATAGTGAAATAATATAATCTAACGGTAGGATTCCCATACGCGTCCCAAAATTCGATTTGACCGACCCTAAAGTAAAATACACTTATAAAACATCTTCATACCCTAAATTGAGTCCGTAGACTTGATTTTTGTGGTTATTTCTGAGATTTGAGTTTTTCATTAGAAGTTATAAGCCGATTTATACCCAAAAATTGCCCTATTTTGGCATGTACAATTTATGTTATTAGGAAATTTTTTTATTAAGCCTTTAATCAAATTAATATTTTTTTTGTATTACCAAGTGTCTGGCAGTTACAAATATACTTTTATTTTTTTTATTGTAACAATCAATTTTTTATAATAACCGTTCAAATACCCATCAATTTTTAGTTGTGAAAAAATTCATATTTTTGAAAAACAATTTATTTTAATAAAAATCAATTCAATTATATTACAAATTTGTTTGATTTTTAGGTTTTTCTTAGGCTTAGGAACATAGATGAACAAGGGGGTAGGGTGGGGTCCACCCAGGGACGTAGCCAGGGGGGGGGGGCGGCCGCCTCCCCCCCCCCGAAACGGTTGGACAGGTGGAAAAATAAGGATAGTGGTTGGGCGGGGGGGGGCTGCCGCCCCCCCCCCGAAATGGTCGCCAGATAGTAAAATTTGGGGGTTTTCAGAGGCTAAAAATTCAAAATTTTCTAGCGCCTCAATTGTTTTTTATATTTCAAACGTTTTTGTGACTTGTAGAAATACTGGGAGTAGAAAATAAATCTTTTTTCAATAATAGGCTCCACGTAAAATAACCATCGTAAAAATTTCTTTAACATTTGACTTTCTTACTAATGACATTGTAAAAAATACCAATTTTTCGGGTAATTTGATAATCTGACTAATTGACCTTTGGTCTAATTTTTTTTTGAACCTAAGCGAAACCTAAAGATTAAGCTAAATGATTGATGGTCAATTAGTCTGAATGTCAAATTACCCAATGATATTTTTACCAGAAGCATAGGTGGGCAGGGGGGGGGGTTGGGGGTTATACCCCCCAAAATTTCGGATTTTGCTGACACCCCCTTAAATTTGGGGTACCCGGGGACACCCCCCAAATTCGCCTCCCAGAGAAAAATTTTTAAGCGTTATAAAAGGGCTAAAAAATTTTTTTTGTTAATTTTTTTTGTTTTTGTTAAAAAAAGTTAATTGTTAATTGACAATTTATCTTAGTTTTTCAATTACAAATCGATTATCCCGTTTATTATTATTAGTGTTCATTACCTTGTTTATGTCATATAGGTACTTCATTTTTTCTCTTATTATTCAAAAAACATTAATTAAACATTATTAACGTTTTAAACACCTGTTTTAAATGTAAAGAGATAAAAAAAACCTTAAATTTTATAATAAACATCATCTGGAATTAAAATTTCTAGTGTATTTTAGCGCCTTAAATTAAAAATTTTCCCCCCGGACCCCCCCCGACAAGGGGCTCTGCCCCTTGCCCCCGCTGGGGGGCTCTCGCTCCCCAGAACCCCCATTTCTGGGGGGCTGCCGCCCCCAGACCCACCCTTCAGGGTTAGTATTCACCCCCCCCAGACCGCCTTCCTGAAATGAAATCCTGGGCATGCCACTGTTCTAGACCCCCCAAATTTTTATCCTTTGCAACCCAAAAGGGGGGTCGAACTCCAAATTTTTCCTCCAAATTTTTCCCTTTGCCGACCCAAAAGGGAGGTCTAGACCCCCCTGGCTACGCCCATGTATGTATATAACCTTTAATTAAATATAAGACTATGAATTAAAGTTTGTGATACTTGACTTTATAATCAAGACAATATAATTTCTATTCTACTATTATGTAATTATTTGACCCCCCTAGCGAGGCTGACCCCTTCCCCCTTCCCGACCGATTCGAAAGTATAGGTATTTTTTATTTACTGTCAAAAACACGGTTTTTTAGTTAAAAACAGTGTTTAAATTTTTTTTTAAACACTTTTTAACCCTAAATAGGCGGTTTTAGTACATAAAATTTAATATAGACCTAAAACACTTAAATTATTGAGTTAAAAAATTTTTGTCAAAAAATTGACCCCCTTGAGGCCCTGACCCCCCCCCCCATAAATTTGAAATCTCGCACTCGGGGTCGACCCACCTAAAAAACCAGGAGGGTCCGGACCCCCTTGGACCCCCCTAAAAATTTTGGCCTTCCACCCATAGGTGGGCAGCCTCCCGGATTTTGTGGGGTATACCCGACCCCCGAAATTTGGGGGGGGGTGTCCCGAAATTTTTTTTGGGGTATACCTCAAATACCTCATTTTTAGCGTTTTTAATACTGGGACCACCCAAATTTTAGAGGGGGGTGTCCGGGGTACCCTCAAATTTTAGGGGAGTGTCACCTATAATCGGGATTTTTGGGGGGGTATAAGCCTCCCAACCCCCCTCCCTTATCTACCTATGCTCCACCTAGGGGTGGACCCCCTAGCGAACCTGACCAAAAACACCTATGACCAGAAGTTCATTTGTCGAAAGTTATTTTACCAAAAGTATATTTTTACTATGGAAAATTAATGGAAGGAAACGATTGAATATTGTTTTGTATTGAAAAATGTATCTCCGGTTTGCAACCACACGAGTCTCGATTTTTCTTCTTTTCGTTCAATTAAAATTTTTTGGATTTGTGGATAGCGTTCCCATCCAAAAAATAAGCGAGGCATACGCATAGATGCGAAACCTTATGTGCCCGACCTACTGTAGCTTAGGGAGTGATGTGTACCCAGGGAAAGTAAAATGCCACTGAGGAAAAGCACAAGACATACAATAAACCTGGGACGTCCCCAGTTTAATTTTTGGGGGGGGGGCGGATTGTAGTACAAAAAAAAATTTCGGGGGGGGGGGGGGGGGGGGGCTCCGCCCCCTAATTTTTGAAAACGTTAAAAAAGCAGGGATAAACGTAGATAAAGCTGTATAATACACTGTTTTTGGCCTAATAACCTATTATCTAATGTTTTTAGCGGTAAAAACATGTTTTCTTAGTTAAAAATTACATAAGCACACATTGGCAGAGCCTGGATTTTACAATAAAAGAATTTAGAGACGTTAGTTTCAGATCCCTTGGCTAAACCCACATTGTAAACCAAAGCACATGAGCAGCATCTTGGCTCCATGTTTTCTAGGGTACCTACCTATATGAAAAAAAAATCCGAAAATTTAGGCGGCAGGAAAATTTAGGAGGTGGGAGGTACATAAATCAACCAATATGATTGTTTGTTTTGCTTTCTGTGTAGTACTTATTACTTATAAAAATTATTGTACTACCTTTGAAATAACAATAGCATCAGGCAACATAAATAACAAGATATATGTATATATACTATAGAAAGTGACCGCTGAGCGAAGCGAAGCGGAACAAATTTTTGGTTTGTGGGGGTCCATTGGGTTACTAAATTTTTTTTAAAGTTTGGCTTCGAGCGATTAGCGAGGCGCTAGAAAATTTTGAATTTTTAGTCTTTGAAAACCCCCAAATTTTATTATCTGGCGACCATTTCGGGGGGGGGGGGGGGGGGGGGGGCGGCCGCCCCCCCCCCCACCCAACCACTATCCTTATTTTTCCTCCTCTCCGACCGTTTCGGGGGGGGGGGGGCGGCCGCCCCCTCCCGCCCCCCCCCCTGGTTACGTCCCTGCAAGAAAGGTAAAATAAAAAAACTAGGAATAAGTTTGGGATAGGTCAAAACAAGGAAAAATTGGAAGGGATGCGATAAGAGTATTTTAAATAGCTAGAAATGCTTAAAAATTCTCAAAAATGATTAAAAATTAGATTAGCGTAGAAGCGATTGGGAGTAAAAATTTCAAACATTAAGAAATACTACCAAAAAACCTGCTTTTTGCCTTTTTATAATTATATTAGGATTATGACTCGCTCAATAGTTTAATTGGCATGAAATACTCGCTTTTTGCCTGTTTATGATCAATATGTTACCCGCTCAATTTTTTAAGCGGATGAAAATTCCTTCCTGTTAGAACGACAAAATAAGCTGCACTTCGTATAAATTATCTGGGACCATAGATGAGAACGGTCGGGGAAGCTAGGGGAAGTGGTTACCCGGGGTAAATCGATTTCTGAATTCTAGGAGGGGGGTCCCACCCAGGGGGGTCCGGACCCCCCTAGCTTTTTAGAGGAGGTCGACCCGGGGTGCGAAATTTTGAAATCTAGAGGGGGGTTAGGTGGGGTTCGGTGTCCAAAGCAAAACAGTTTTAAACCATAATAACTTTAATAATTATTTTTTTTATAGGATAATACTACATTTTATTGAATAAAAAGCGATATTCTGGTATAAAAAGGGTGTAAAAGCATGAATATGTGATGAAAATTCACGTTTTTGTAAGAAAATTTAGTATAAAAAAGTACCTAAAAATTTCCCGAGGGGGGAGGGGGGTCAGATTTCAAATTCTAGAAGGGGGTCAGGGGTAAAAAATTCGGAAATTTGGGGGGAGGGAGGCCCCTTAGATTTCGCCCCCTAGGGGGTCCTAAAATTTCGAGGCTAGGGGGGGTGGACCTCACCCTGCCCCCCCTTTCTCATCTATGTCTGGGACTGTGACTCAATTTAAATTTGAAACAACACACTATTAACTAACAAATGAGTCGCAGTCACGTGTATTATATTATGATGACAGTGACTCATTTTGCTGTAATGACGATGATTTTTTAAACTGCATAAATGTTAACTTTTACATTATTTTTAGCAGCTAGAAATCGTAACGCCTTTTCAATTGTATTTTAATCCAACACTTATATTCAAAAATTTTCAAGTAAGCATAGTATTTATTTTTAGTTTTTATGATACCTTATAATATTCATAAATTAATTAGTTAAATTACATTTTATTTGAGGCCTTAACGATTGGATAGAATTTGATTGATTTCAGTAAGAAAACGATGCCGTAAGTGGGGTGTGATTACAATTAAGTAGGGATGTTACCGAGGGTTTCATTTTGGAGGTGGGAGGGTTATATCTCAGTCAAAAAATTTTTCGGGGGTGGCGGTTTTTTTTGTTTTTTTTTTTGAAAAAGATAAACGTTTACGTATTATAAAGCTGTATAATACACTGTTTTTTTTTCATAATAACTATTATTTAACGTTTTTATAGTAAAAATTTAAAAGGTGGTATGTCTGAACTCCTGCAAATTATGCTTACAAATGGGGACCCAAAATAGGGGTTTAGAGGCCCTCCAGACATCTTGACAATGTCCACTCTGGAAACCAGACCAAAAGCACCTTTTAGTTTTTTAAGTATACCTGTATGAAAAAACTGTCGACGCCATGTGCAGACCTGTGCACCGCCCCCCTTCCCCGGGGTTTTATTGGGGCCGGGGGCAGGGACATACCCAGGGTTTCATTTTTTTTTTGGGAGGGGGGCGGATTTTAGTACAAAAAAAAATTTCGGGGGGGGGCGGAGCCCCCCCCCCCCCCCCCCCCCCCCCCGAAATTTTGGGGGGGGGGGCGGAGCCCCCCTTAATTTTTGAAAACGTTAAAAAGGCAGGGATAAACGTAGATAAAGCTGTATAATACACTGTTTTTAGCCTAATAATCTATTATCTAATGTTTTTAGCGGTAAAAACATGTTTTCTTAGTTAAAAATTACATAAGCACACATTGACAGAGCCTGGATTTTACAAAAAAAGGAATTTAGAGACGTTAGTTTCAGACCCCTTGGCTAAACCCACATTGTAAACCAAAGCACATGAGCAGCATCTCGGCTCCATGTTTTCTAGGGTACCTACCTATATGAAAAAAATCCGAGCCAATGCTATAAGCGGCAGGAAAATTTAGGAGGGGGGAGGTACATAAATCAACCAATATGATTGTTTGTTTTGCTTTCTGTGTAGTACTTATTACTTATAAAAATTATTGTACTAACTTTAAAATAACATTAGCATCAGGCAACATAAATAACGAGATATATATGCATAGGTCACCGACCTTCGACGGCTCAGGGGGGGGGGTCCACACCCCGGGGTGTGGAGGTTTTTGACCTCCAGGGGGGGGGTCACACCCCTGGGTGTTTTTTCTGAAAAAAAGCAGGGGGGTGGTCACACCCCGGCATAGGTGGGCAGCCTCTTGGATTTTGGGGGGGGGGGTATGGGGGGGGGGTCAAATTTTGGGGGGGGTGTCCAGCAAGACCCAAATTTTGAGGGGGGGGGTGTACCCAATATTTCCGCGCTGCCTTAAAATGAGTTTAAAACGCGTAAAAAAACGTAAAACAAGCTTATAAATGCTTTAAAACTGTGTAAGATTAAAATAAGACCTTATTGCAACTTATAAATTTTATTTTTTTAATTCTTTTAATAATAATGTGCAATGGCGCAGTCAGGATTTCATTTCAGGGGCGTCGGTCGGTGGGGGGGGGGAAGAAGTGTTGTCAACGCGGCGCGAAGCGCCGCCGCCTGCGCCGCGTAGCGGCGCCAGCCGACGCGAAGCGTCGGCCAGGGGGTCTGGTCTGGGGGGTTTTCCCTTCAGCCGCCGGAGGCGAAAATTTTTTAAAATATATACTAAAAACGGCTTAAAAATCGTCTCCTGGTGATCGCGTGAACGTACATTTTACTTTTGTTTTTTTTACCTAATTTCTACATAATTTTCTGTGATCTTAAAAATTCAGTCAGGGGGGTTCGGGGGGAACAATGCCCCCCGGAGGAGAAAATTTATAATTTGAGGCGCTAAAATACACTAGAAATTTTAATTCCAAATGATACTTATTACAAAATTTAAGGTTTCTTATACCTACACATATAAAACATGTGTTTAAAACGTTAAAAAAAGGATAATAGTGTTTATAGTAGTTTTATTAAACATGTATGCCTTAACTACTGAATGGGATAATCGATTCGCAATTGAAAAACTAAGATAAATTGCCAATTTAAACTGCCCGCGTAGAGGGGAAATTTAAACTCCCCGCGTAGCGGGGGAATTTAAAGGTAATAAAAGGTAACTAACGGGGAAATAAGGTAATAAACACTCCGCGCGAAGCGCGGAAAAATTTTTTAGTCCTTTTATAACACTTAAAAATTTTTCTTTGGGAGGCGAATTTGGGGGGGGGGGGGGTGTCCCCGACTACCCCCAATTTAAGGGGGGGTGTCAGCAAAATCCGAAATTTTGGGGGGGTATACCCCCCCCCAACCCCCCCCCCCCCCCCTGCCCACCTATGCACCCCGGGGTGTTTTTTTTTGACCAAAATTGACAATTTTTTGACAAAATTTGACCATTTTTTAAGCATTGTTTGGGATTTTCTGGGGGGGGGGTGGTCAAAAATGGGCCTTAGGGGGGGGGGTCAGGGGGTTCAAGGGGTCGATTGGGGGGGGGGGAGGGGTCAAAAGGGGGCCTTAGGGGGGGGGGTTGAGGTCTCAGAGGCCGTAGGGGGGGGGGGTGACCCCCCCTACCCCCCCCCCCTTCGGTGACCTATGTATAGATGTATGTATACTATAGCAGACCTGTGCACGGTCTGAAAATGCCCCCCCCCGTTTTATTGGAGGATTTGCCCCCCCCGTTTTATTGCCCCCCCCCCCGCCAAAAAATGAAAAAGTACCCTAAAAATATGACGCCATTTTTGACCTATGATGACGCCATCATCGCGAATTTTTTGCAGTTTTTAGCCTATTTCAATGTATTTTAAGCCATTTTAGACCTATTTTTACCTTATTTCCGCTTTTTTTGTCCCTTTTTTCCCTTTTCCCTTCTTTTTTCTCTTTTTTTCTCCTTTTTTTTCTCTTTTTTTTTCTTTCCCCCCTGCTTGCCCCCCCCCCGTTTTATTGCCCCGCCCCCCCCGTTTCAAAAAAGTTGCCCCCCCGCGCCCCCATTTTGGAATTGCCCCCCCCCCCGTTTTAACCCCGGGGGGGCAGTGCACAGGTCTGCTATAGAAAGTGACCGCTGAGCGAAGCGAAGCGGAACAAATTTTTGGTTTTTAGGGCTCCATTGGGGTACTAAAATTATTTTAAAGTTTGGCGCCGAGCGATTAGCGAGGCGCTAGAAAATTTTGAATTTTTAGCCTCTGAAAACCCCCAAATTTTACTATCTGGTGACCATTTCGGGGGGGGGGGTTGCCGCCCCCATGCCCAACCACTATCTTTATTTTTCCCCTGTCCGACCGTTACGGGAGGGGGGCGACCGCCCCCCACTCCCGCCCCCCCCCCCTGGATACGTCCCTGGCCGGGGGCAATTCCAAAACGGTTGGGGCACGGGGGGGGGGCATAAGTGGGCGGGGAGGGGGTTGGGGAGTTATCCCCCAAAACCCGGATTATAGCCGACGCCCCTCCCTCCTTAAAATTTAGAGGTACCCCGGACACCCCCCTAAAATTTAGGGGGTCCCAGTACTAAAAACGCTAAAAATGGGGTATTTGAGGTATACCCCAAAAAAATATTCGGAACACCCCTCCTAAATGTCGAGGGTCGGGGATACCCCCCAAAATCCGGGAGGCTGCCCGCCTATACGGGGGGGACAACTTTTTTAAAAGGGGGGCGGCAAGCAGGGGAGAAAGAAAAAAAGAAGGGAAAAGGGAAAAAAGGGACAAAAAAACGAAAATAAGGTAAAAATAGGTCTAAAATGGCTTAAAATACATTGAAATAGGCTAAAAACTGCAAAAAATTTGCGATGATGGCGTCATCATAGGTCAAAAATGGCGTCATAATTTTTGAGTACTTTTTCATTTTTTGGCAGGGGGGACAAATCCTCCAATAAAGCGGGAGGGGGATTTTAAAAAGAATTTTATTGTTAGGCGCCGAGCTATGACCGGAAGGGCGAGAAAATTTTAAAATTTTAGCTTAAAAAGGCCAAATTTTTACACCTGCGACCATTTCCAGGGATAAGAGATAGCCGCCCCGCTCCCCACCCAGCCACTATTCTTATTTTCCCCTATCGGATCTTTTCGGAAAAGAGGGGCCGGGGGTGGCCACCCCTTGGTTACGTACCTGGTTAATAAATTTACAAACTTAGGAATTGAATAGAATTTAAATTGATTCCATAAAGAAAACGATCTTTTTTGGTTTGAGTCGTCTCTTGTGCATGATTTGTCTTAAAGAGATAAAATTATGTTACATATTTAGCAAATGCAATATCTATACATGACCTACCAACCCGGCCAAAATGTCTGAATTACCTTTCTAATTGCTTTGAGAGCTAGCCAACCTGTAATTGTTAGTTTTTTCCTCCAAACCCACTTCGTCCAAGAGGAAACACCCTCCTCAAAGTCACTCAGAAATGAGAAAACTCCAGGACCCTGGAGGTAAACTTACTTTAAGTACACAAAAAAGCGGTTTATATTATTATACCCCAAAACTGCTAACAAACCTCCAGAGGAAAATACAGAGAGGGGTCAGAGGGGAACGGGTTTCCAAACAAAGTCACATTAAATGATTAAATCATTTATTTATGTTTTTTTAGCACTATTACAGACCTGTGCACGGTCTGGAAATGCCTCCGTTTTATTGGAGGATTTGCTCCCCCGTTTTATTGCCCCTCGCCAAAAAATGAAAAAGTATTTTGACCTATGATCATTTTTGACCTATGATGACGCCATTATCGCAAATTTTTTGCAGTTTTTAGCCTATTTCAATGTATTTTAAGCCATTTTAGACCTATTTTTACATTATTTTCGCTTTTTTTTGGCTTTTTTTTCGTTTCCCTTTTTTCTCTTTTTTCTCCTTTTTTGTCTTTTTTTTCTTTCCCCCTGCTTGCTCTCCTGTTTCAAAAAAGTTGCCCCCCGTGCCCCCGTTTTGAAATTGCCCCCAAATAAAACCCCGGGGGCAGTGCACAGGTCTGCTATTATAGGCACCTTGCACTGGTGGAACTCGGTTTATACATGAAGTATGCAATATACATAAGCGTCACCATAATGGATAATTACCGTATCTCCTACTTAACTTTCGTAGTATGTAGATCAGCCGATTAGAGCGCGCGAAATTTCAATCAGTTGATCTGCATACTACGAAAGATAAGTGTGCCATTGAGCCACCAGGACTGTGCTGACCTTCGGGCAGCATCTAACGGGCCTACGGGTTCCACTACCACTGGTTGCTGAATCTTTTCTTTTATAGAAATGTGTCCAGCGTGGCATGGCTAGAGTGTTTGTTGTTGTACGTCGGCCACACATGACAGTTTTCCATCTAGCAAACCAGTGGACAAATACAGCTCCATTGTGTGTGGAGTTTGTACCACTGGCCTTGCAGGAACACCTATACTGACCATGTACGACGTTAAATAGTAAGATCAATATTAGGCGCGACTTAAAAAATCCTTTAGACAAAGACCTCGGAATGGGTGAACACTTGATGTAGTGAACACTCTAGCGGTAAAGGTTGCCAAATTTGTTATTAATGTTGGACGAAAAGTCTTAACCATAGGGGTGAAACATTTTCGCCCCTCCTGGCTTGTCTTAGCGCCTGCCCTTTGCATAATCTGCATAGGGAAGATAAGTTTCAGGTTATCAACAACAACAACAACGAAAGATAAGTAGGAGATACGGTAATTATCCATTATGGTAACGCTTATGTATATTGCATACTTCATGTATAAACCAAGTTCCAGTACAAGGTGCCTATAGTATTTCAGACCTGTGCACGGTCTGAAAATGCCCCCCCCCCGTTTTATTGGAGGATTTGCCCCCCCCCCCCCGCTTTATTGCCCCCCCCCCCCGCCAAAAAATGAAAAAGTACCCTAAAATTATGACGCCAGTTTTGACCTATGATGACGCCATCATCGCAATTTTTTGCAGTTTTTAGCTTATTTCAACGTATTTTAAGCCATTTCAGACCTATTTTTACCTTATTTTCGCTTTTGTTGTCCCTTCTTTCTCTTTTCCTTTCTTTTTTCGCTTTTTTTCTCCTTTTTTCTCTTTTTTTCCTTTCCCCTTGCTTGCCGCCCCGTTTTATTGCCCCCCCGTTTCAAAAAAGTTGCCCCCCGTGCCCCCCCATTTTGGAATTGCCCCCCCGTTCAAACCCCGGGGGGGGGGGCAGTGCACAGGTCTGGTATTTTATATACTAAAATAGGCTATTTATGTATAAAAAGAGTACCAAAGTACTGTTTTTTACTACAAAACCGTGTTTGTAACAGTAAATTTTGACCTAAATTTTTTTTTGGAGTATACCTTAAATCTCTCACATTTTTAATAATGGTGGGATGCATAAGTGAGAAAGGGGGCAGGGTGGAGTCCACCCCCCCTAGCCTTGAAATTTCGGGACCCCCCCTAGACGAAAATCTAGGGCCCCCTCACCCCAAATTTCCGAATTTTTTACGCCTGACCCCCCTCTAGTTTTTGAAATCTGACCCCCTCCCCCCTCGGGAAAATTTTATGTACCTTTTTTATACTAAATTTTCTTCCAAAAACGTGAATTTTCATCACATATTCATGCTTTTACACTCTTTTTATACATGAATATGGCTTTTTATTCAATAAAATGTAGTATTATCCTATAAAAAGAACAATTATTAATATTTTTATGGTTTAAAACTGTTTTTCTTTGGACACCGGACCCCACCTGACCCCCCTCTAGATTTCAAAATTTTGCACCCCGGGTCGACCCCCCCTAAAAAAGCTAGGGGGGGGGTTCGGGGGTCGACCCCCCTAAAAAGCTAGGGGGGGGGGGGTCCGGACACCCCTGGGATCCCCCTCCTAGAATTCGAAATTCGATTTACCCCGGGTAACCACCACCCCCCCCTAGGCCCTAGCTTCCCCGACCGTTCTCCCTATGGTGGGATGGGACTCCCAAATTTTACAGGGAGGGGTATCCGGGGTGAGAAGGGCCAAAAAAACCTACCCCAAAAACGGTAAAAAAAATTAGCGAATAAGCTAAGCCTAAGCAAAATATAATCTAAGCCTAAGCAAAACTTAAGTGTGGGCAAAATTGAAGCGTAAATCCTAAGCCTAAGCGAAACCTAAGTGTAAGCAAAAGTTAAGCTTAGTCTAAGCCTAAGCAAAACCTCTAAGCTTAAGCAAAATCTAAGCTAAGCCTAAGCATAAGCAAAATCTAAGCCTAAGCAAAATCTAAGCTAAGCCTAAGCAAAACCTAAGCCTAAGCAAAATCCAACTTAAGCTTAAGCAAAACCTCAGCTAAGAAAAACCTATCCTAACCCCTTCCCTGTCATTTTTAGGGTAGGTTTTGGCCTTCGGCGTCCGGGGTACCGCCAAATTTTAGGAGGTTGTCGGCTATAATCGGGATTTATTTTTGAGGGGGGTATGGTATATGGGGTGGGGGTTATAATACCAATGGTATTATAACCCCCACCCCAATCCCACGCCACCCTTGTGCCCACCTAACCCCTAATTGTCAAAGGGTGGTATTGAATGACCAGCATTATTAGGATTTCATTTTAGTTGCTCATTTGTTCTACCAGTTTTACAAAAAACAAACAATTTTTTAGTTTTGGCGATTGCTGACGAGCTTCTGCTTTTTCGGATCCTTTGGGTTCAGTTTTCTCTTCAACATGATTTTCACCTACAGATACTGCAGAATGTTAGAGGAGGGATCCTTTCGCGGAAGAACAGCAGATTTCTTTTGCATGTTCATTTTTGGCGGTGTTTTCATGACGGTAGGAAATTTTTTAGTTTAAATTCGGTATTTTATATTACGGTGTGTTCATATGTGAGCACAGTCCAGGAAGCATTTGGAGGAGGGGATGATAGTGTTTACCCCGGGTTAATCGCTGTTTGAATTCTAGGAGTTGAAGCTGAAGGAGGTCTGGGCTCATAAGTTAGCAGGGGGAATAGGGGGCTATACCCCCTTCCCAAAATCTCAAAACTGCCGACATCCCCCCTAAAATTTGGGGCTACCCCGGACATCCCTTCCCTAAAATTTCGGGCTTCCCAGTATTAAAAATAAGGTATTTGAAGCATACCCCAAAAAAGTTTTGTGACACCCTCCCCCAAATTTGGGGGGTTGGGTTGAAATATAGCCCAAAAATAAAATCGGAGAGACTGGCCACTTATGTCGGGACTTCCCTAACCTTTTAGTTAGAGATAAAGTCGACCCAGTATGAAAGAACTTGAAATCCAGAGGAGAGTCAGACAAAGTACAGTACAATGAAAAAGCAAAGCACAATTAATCCATTAAAATTGTTCTTTTTGAAAGATAAGATAGTATAATATTTAATTAAATAATTATGGAATAAAGTGTGCTAGTGCTATATAGGTATAAAAAAATTAAAAATACAAATTTGAATTAAAAATTCACGTGTTTAGAATAAAATTTAGGATAAAAATATTACTTTAAATATTTTTTGAGGGGAAGTGGATTCAAATTCTAGGGCGTGGTCAGATGTAAAAATTAGGAAAATAATGTTTCTTAGAGGTACCAAAGTGCCCCTCTATTTTAAAATTTCAGATTATGGCGTTGTTTGTGCATATGGTTTTTCTGGGTCAAGCCTTCACAATTATGTTGGTATATGTTTGGAGCAGAAGAAATCCTTATATAAGAATGAACTTTTTTGGACTTTTAACATTTCATGCACCGTACCTGCCATGGGTTTTGCTTGCCTTTTCTATTCTCTTAGGAAACGCTGTTATTGTGGATTTTATGGGTAAGTATTAAAATGATTTCACGGTTTGATAGTTGTTTGGTATTTTAATCAAGCTTAAAAGGTCTTGTTTTAGTAGGGAAAATGAATGTTAATTGCAGAGAAAAATCATGTTTGAATCAGTGGGTTTAATTTTGATCGAAAATCATTATTAAAAAAAAACAGTGCAAAACTATAGTTGCAAGTTGTTAATCTAAATTACAATTTTTAAGGGTAATAAATTGAACCAAGAGTCAAGATGTAATTAGTGAAGGGGGGCAAGGGCAGCCGCCCCGCTTTACAAATCGTCCTTACTACGGCAAAATGAGCCACAATTTGTAATAACTACATGCGACTGTGCTTCATTTTTTATCTCTAGAATACGTTACAGTTTTAATGTATTTTATAATGTCAGTGGCTCATTTTTCCGTAGTAAAGACGAAATATTTGGCAAGAGGGAAAATTACAAAGTGTTGTTGTTGTTGCCAATCAGAAACGCAGAAGAGCA
>JASAMX010012877.1:0-17768 GCA_030248175.1 Microlaimidae sp. YZB2_3
TTCGATAGAAATACCTACTTGGGAAATTCCTACTTTAGCCACGCCTACTTTACACATTAGTTATGGGTTATTTTCTTTTAGGTAAAGAGTATAGCGTGGTGCTGGTGGGCGGGTTGAAATACTTGGAGAAGCCGGCAGTGGATTTGGTTCGCCTGTACACCCTTATGTATCTGCCTGTACACCCTTATGTATGTAAAGAAGCTTGCTGTAACGTTTGATTACCTAGTCATGCCCATGTTCAATCTAAAATTATGCCTGCCTGTAATTAATTTAGATTCGCGGAAACATAATACTATATAACGACATGTTATAAATGTTAGGGGGTTATTTTCTTTCAGGGAGAGACTACAGTGTGGCGCTAGTAGCGGGGTTTAAATACATGGAGAAGCCGGCAGTGGTGTTCGTCCGCCCGGCCACGCCCATCCATGTACCTTCCTGTTATGAATTAAGAATTACAAAAACATAATATTGTTTTATAACTACAACAATGTTTACATGTTATTTTTTTGGGACGGAGTATGGTGTGGCGGTGGTCGCGGGGTTGGAATACTTGGAAAAGCCGGTGGTGGCGATGCCCATGTTTCTGCGTGTATGGATTTTAATATGGGAAAGCATAATAGAGATTGTTTATTTATGGGTTATTTCCTTTTAGGGACAGAGTACGGTGTCGCGCAGGTGGCGGGGTTGGAGTACTTGAAAAAGCCGGAGATGGCGTCCGTCTGCGTTCGTCCGCCTGGCCAGGCCCATGTACCTGCTTATTATGAATTTAGAATCTAATTGAGATTGTTTATTATGGGTTATTTCCTTTTAGGAACAGAGTACGGTGTCGCGCAGGTAAGGGGTTGAGTACTTGAAAAAGCCGGGGATGGCGTTCGTCTGCGTTCGTCCGCCTGGCCAGGCCCATGTACCTGCTTATTATGAATTTAGAATCACAAAAATATAATATTGCTTTATAACTACAGTGTTTACAGGTTATTTTATTTCAGGGACGGAGTGAGACGTGGTGCTGGTCGCCAGGTTGGAGTATTTGGAGAAGGCTGCGGTGGCGTTGCCCATGTATATTTGCCTGTAGGTGTAAATTTTGATATGCAAAAGGATACTTGAGATTGTTTATTTACAGGTTTTTTCTTTTTAAGGAAAGAGTACAGTGTGGCGCTGGTGGCGGGGCTGGAGTACTTGAAGAAGCCGGGGGTTTGCGTTTGTCCGCCTGGCCACGGCCATGTACCTGACTATTATGAATTTAAAATCACAAAAACATAATATTGCTTTATAACTACAGTGTTTACAGGTTATTTTCTTTCAAGGACGGAGTAAGAAGTAGCGCTGGTCGCCAGGTTGGGGTACTTAGAGAAGACTGCGGTGGCGTTGCCCATGTATATTTGCCTGTAGGTGTAAATTTTGGTATGCAAAAGCATAATTGGGATTGTTCATTTATGGGTTATTTCGTTTCAGGGAAGAGTATGGCGTAGCGCTCGTGGCGGGGTTGGAGTACCTGGAGAAGCCGGCAGTGACGTTCGACCGCCTGGCCACGCCCATGTACCTGACTATTATGAATTTAAAATCACAAAAACATAATATTGCTTTATAACTACAGTGTTTACAGGTTATTTTCTTTCAAGGACGGTGTAAGAAGTGGCGCAGGTTGCCAGATTGGAGTAGTTGGAGAAGGCTGCGGTGGCGTTGCCCATGTATATTTGCCTGTAGGTGTAAATTTTGGTATGCAAAAGCATAATTGGGATTGTTCATTTATGGGTTATTTGGTTTCAGGGACAGAGTACGGCATAGCGCTTGTGGCGGGGTTGGAGTACCTGGAGAAGCCGGCAGTGGCGTTCGTCCGCCTGGCCACGCCCATGTACCTGACTATTATAAATTTAAAATCACAAAAACATAATATTGCTTTATAACTGCAGTGTTTACAGGTTATTTTCTTTCAAGGACGGTGTAAGAAGTGGCGCTGGTTGCCAGATTGGAGTAGTTGGAGAAGGCTGCGGTGGCGTTGCCCATGTATATTTGCCCGTAGGTGTAAATTTTGGTATGCAAAAGCATAATTGGGATTGTTCATTTATGGGTTATTTCGTTTCAGGGACAGAGTACGGCATAGCGTTCGTCCGGGGTTGGAGTACCTGGAGAAGCCGGCAGTGGCGTTCGTCCGCCTGGCCACGCCCATGTACCTGACTATTATAAATTTAAAATCACAAAAACATAATATTGCTTTATAACTGCAGTGTTTACAGGTTATTTTCTTTCAAGGACAGTGTAAAAACGGCGCTGGTTGCCAGATTGGAGTAGTTGAAGAAGGCTGCGGGGGCGTTGCCCATGTATATTTGCCTGTAGGTGTAAATTTTGGTATGCAAAAGCATAATTGGGATTGTTCATTTATGGGTTATTTCATTTCAGGGACAGAGTACGGCATAGCGCTCCTGGCGGGGTTGGAGTACCTGGAGAAGCCGGCAGTGGCGTTCGTCCGCCTGGCCACGCCCATGTACCTGACTATTATAAATTTAAAATCACAAAAACATAATATTGCTTTATAACTGCAGTGTTTACAGGTTATTTTCTTTCAAGGACGGTGTAAGAAGTGGCGCTGGTTGCCAGATTGGAGTAGTTGGAGAAGGCTGCGGTGGCGTTGCCCATGTATATTTGCCCGTAGGTGTAAATTTTGGTATGCAAAAGCATAATTGGGATTGTTCATTTATGGGTTATTTCGTTTCAGAGACAGAGTACGGCATAGCGCTTGTGGCGGGGTTGGAGTACCTGGAGAAGCCGGCAGTGGCGTTCGTCCTCCTGGCCACGCCCATGTACCTGACTATTATAAATTTAAAATCACAAAAACATAATATTGCTTTATAACTGCAGTGTTTACAGGTTATTTTCTTTCAAGGACGGTGTAAGAAGTGGCGCTGGTTGCCAGATTGGAGTAGTTGGAGAAGGCTGCGGTGGCGTTGCCCATGTATATTTGCCTGTAGGTGTAAATTTTGGTATCCAAAGGCATAATTGGGATTGTTCATTTATGGGTTATTTCGTTTCAGGGACAGAGTACGGCATAGCGCTTGCGGCGGGGTTGGGGTACCTGGAGAAGCCGGCAGTGGCGTTCGTCCGCCTGGCCACGCCCATGTACCTGACTATTATAAATTTAAAATCACAAAAACATAATATTGCTTTATAACTGCAGTGTTTACAGGTTATTTTCTTTCAAGGACGGTGTAAGAAGTGGCGCTGGTTGCCAGATTGGAGTAGTTGGAGAAGGCTGCGGTGGCGTTGCCCATGTATATTTGCCTGTAGGTGTAAATTTTGGTATGCAAAGGCATAATTGGGATTGTTCATTTATGGGTTATTTCGTTTCAGGGACAGAGTACGGCATAGCGCTCGTGGCGGGGTTGGGGTACCTGGAGAAGCCGGCAGTGGCGTTCGTCCGCCTGGCCACGCCCATGTACCTGACTATTATAAATTTAAAATCACAAAAACATAATATTGCTTTATAACTGCAGTGTTTACAGGTTATTTTCTTTCAAGGACGGTGTAAGAAGTGGCGCTGGTTGCCAGATTGGAGTAGTTGGAGAAGGCTGCGGTGGCGTTGCCCATGTATATTTGCCTGTAGGTGTAAATTTTGGTATGCAAAAGCATAATTGGGATTGTTCATTTATGGGTTATTTCGTTTCAGGAACAGAGTACGGCATAGCGCTCGTGGCGGGGTTAGAGTACCTGGAGAAGCCGGCAGTGGCGTTCGTCCGCCTGGCTACGCCCATATATCTGCCGAACGTAACCGAACTGGACGTACCGGTTCGGTTTCTCTTCGTCCTGCTCGGTCCCCTCAAACTCAATGTGGACTACCACGAAGTGGGCCGCTCCATTTGCACACTCTTTTCCGACAAGGTGAGTTATCTATTATATCTAGCTCGTAAATAATACATTTACCACGTCTTTTAGTAGTTTAGAGTGAAAAAAAAACAAGTGTAAGAAATTTAGAAAACTCAAAGGTATTTAAGTGTGTTTTATTGTAAATGTAAATGTTTATTGTCGTACAGGCATATTGCATAAAAAGATACACAAAAGGCATTTATATAGACGAAAATATAGTTAAAAGTCAAAAGAAAATTAAAAAAAAACAAAATCAATACGAGATAATAAAATACATTAATTTTTCTTCAAAAAATGTGTACATATACTAGGAATATAAAAAACAAAATTTGGAAATTTAAAAATTAGCCAATTTTTTGGCAAAAATTTTTGATGACTTAGCTGAGAAAATTGACTGATCAAGTTGATTCCACCAAGAGCATACTCTAACTTAAAGATAATGCTTTCTTACGTTTATTTTTGACATATCTTTAGCCATTTTTTGTCGATTTCCATGAGTTTTGGAATAGTTGAAAAATTAAAAAAATTAGTACATTTCACATCAACAAAATTTTTTTATGAATTTATAGCACATCAATAGATCGTTGCGTACTCTCCTTTTTTCTAAATTTTCAAGACCAAAATAAATTAGCCTTTTAGAATAAGAGATGTGTGGCTTGTTAATACAACTACAATTTACGTGTAAATGCTTTCTGAACTTTTTCAACACATATAAAGTTGTGTAAGCACGCAACAATATATTACAATTATTTGTTTTAAAGATTCTAAATAGCGTATATATCCTACAAAGGGCCTTATGAGCAATTTTTTTACAATACACAGATGATTTTAAATTATCAGTTATTTTTATGCCTAGATCATTAACCATATTTACATTTTTTTTTAACATACGATTATCTATTTCATAAATTTTTACCTTATCAAATTGTTCGATGGATAATACAGCACATTTATTAAAAGCCAAAAACAATTGCCACTTATTGTTAGACCAATTAAAAAATAAAAAAATTTACTGAGCGCAAGTTTAAATTTTTCATCAGATTCATTTTTATCAAGTATTGTATACAATTTAGTGTCGTCGGCGTACATTTTAATAACAGCATCAGAACCTACAGATTTTGGTAAATCATTTATAAAAATCAGAAAAAGTAATGGACCAAGGACACTTAAGGTACGCCACTTGTAACATCCAAAAACTCGGAAATACTATCTCCTAAAACTACACACTGACGACGGTTGGACAAAAACGCTTCAACCCAGTTTTTAAGTTCATAACCTATGCATGAAGTTTAGTTATAAGTTTTGAGCGGCAGACCAAATCAAAAGCTTTGGCATAATTAATGTAAGCAACTTGTACCGACTTTTTACCGTTAAGGGCTTTTGTCCTATCGTTAATAGTTGGCAATAATTGCAAGCCGGCAGAGCGTTTGGATAAAAAAACCAAATTGATCCTTTGATATGAGGTTATTAAAACGCAAATATTTTAACATTGAATCAGTAACTACTCTCTTAACTTTGTTTGCACTTTTTTTACTAAAACATTTGCAAATTATACAAAAATGTGACTTTCTAATGGGACAAGAAACTTGTTTGTAAATTTTACAAACTGTTCTGGAAAAATTAAAAATAATTGTCTCCATCGAACCTTTGACCTTTCCATGCAAGTCCCGGACTCTAACCACTAGGCCAAATCGAGAACTGGGGAATATGTAAAAATGAGACCTTATAAACAATAGTGTTCTTTGTAAAAGTTTACAAACAACATAGTAATTTTTATTAAGTCGGATTTATTTGTACATGACTTTTCGCAAACAAAATTAAGAGAGTATGCTTTCCATTACACGAACACTAACACATGTAAGTGAAATAGGACGATAATTAGTAGGTAAACACGCTATTCCTAATAGGCACCACATATGCGTCACGCCAAATATCAGGAACAGATCCAGTTAGCATACTTAGTTCATATAATTTAGCAAGAGGCAAAGCTACAGAGTGACAGACATTTTTCCAATAAAATGATTGTATATTAACAGGCGATTTAAAACGCTTAGCAGGCAATTTTTCAAGTTTTTTAAATACCGTATCAGTTGAAAAAGTAACAATATTAAGACCGCAGTTATTTTTATGTCGCTTAGCAAGAGTTGGTTTTGCATTATTGTCAGCGGTAAAAACACTTACAAAACACTTATTAATAATTTGTTATTTTTCATTTTTATTAAAAACTACAGTGCCATCCTCCTGTTTAAGAGTCGGTATTGTTGGCTTATTACACATTTTTTGTTTGGCGTAATCATAAAAAAGTTTAATATTGCCAAAGGTAACAATTTTATTTTATTTTTCGTTTTGAAAATCAGTTCCAGATTGATTATAAAGCTTGGCACAAGATTTGTATAAACTTTTTTTAACTTTGTTTTTTTTACTAAAATAATATAATTTCTTTTTACGCTTAAGAAGTCTTCGGAGCAAAGGATTAGTGGAACAAACTTTTTTAGCATTAGGCCGACAAAGTGGCACAAAATTTTCTATACATATTGAATAGAACACATACGATTATAAATTTTATTTACTGACTGCGAAAATGCAAAAATTAATTTCCAGTCTATTTTAGAAAGAAATTAATTTATAGCAGGAAAATCAGCTTGCTTTTTTTAAAATTACGAATTTTGTTTTTATTTGGCTTTAAAACGTTTCCTATACTAAGCTCAAAATCCACTGTCATATGATCGCATTCGGAAGTGAAAGGTTCGTTTACAGATATATCAGTTACAAATTGATTTGAGTTACACAAAACCAGATCAAAAATATTACCCGCATTATGGTTTGGGTCCGATACATACTGCACAAAGTTATTTTCAGCACAAGTATCAAGCAGGATATCTTTTACAAACTCTCGTCCTGCATTTATTTGGACATTTTTCCAATATATGTGCGGGACATTTAAGTCCCCCACCCAAACCACAAGATAATTAACTTCGGAAAGGTATGTTATTAATTCCGAAATTAGGCGCATATGAGAAACTGTGTGTTTTACACCACCTTTTTCACTAGGGGCTCTATACATACAAATTAGGCGCATTTTTTAACTTTTTATAAAAATGTCAATAGATAAAGCGTCTATAGGTGCAAAATGATTTGGTATTTCAACTTGAAAAAAATTTACAGTGCGTTTTATAAACATTGCTACACCCCCACCAACTTTTTTATTCAAAACTGGCGCTCGATCTTTTCATAAAACAATCTAAGAGTTATTTCCAGTCAAAAATGCGTTAGGAATAGTTTGTTAGGAATAGTTTCATCATTCCATGTTTCGGAAGTACATAAAATGTCAAAAAACTTATTTGCTAAAAGCGCATTTAATTGATGGATTTTATTTTTTATAGAACGGGCATTCAAAAGTTTCCATCGTAAACCTGTACGACCGCACCCCTATTTAACTTGGTTTTGATGGAGTAACTTTTGGTTTACCGCGCGCCACTACCCAATTATCGGGGGAAATACCAATTTGTTTGACGAAGTACATGAAATCTCCATTAGCTTCCTTATTCATATCGTCGCGCTTCATGTAGAGTTTAGAAATCAGCTGCCGATCAGCTAACGTGTAGCTGGCACGAATAAAAACACTTGTGTAATTTTTATGATTTTTAAGATATCGAACGCGTTCAAAAATTTCAAAACGTTCAGCTGATCGGGCGACTTGAACTTTAAGCAAGCGGGGTCTGTCATCATTTCTGGTTGCACCCAAGCGAAAAGTTTCAAGAACAGAGGGAGGTTTTTCGCCTTCAAAAAACAATGAATTAATAATCCTCTGGACTGCGGGATTTCAGAAACATCGTTAGCTGACTCAGACAATTCTTTCACGACAAAAAATTTTTCGTTTTCACGTTGCTTGGAAAAGCTGGTGGTGGGGATGCCCATGTTTTTGCGTGTAAAAAGTTTTTCCTTTTGACGTTGCTTAAGTTTTTTGTCAACTAGCGCATGAATATCCTGCTCCGTTGAGATTTTAGGAATAGTAGACTTTCGGCGATTTACAACCTTGAAAACATTGTCGTTTTCATGTTTGTTTTGTAAATCCTGCTGTTTATTTAGCAAAATATCAAGTTTTTCTTTTAATTCATTAAAGCGGCTTTCTGTATTGGTTTTAAATTCGTAGATATCAGCTGCTAATTTTTCGAATTTTTGGAGCAGCTAACAAGGGAATTTCCGCTTATCTTTTTAAATTGGTCGACGGTCAGTGTAGTGCTACTGATGTGAAAACCGTTTTTGCAGTAGTGGCAAATCGCGGACTGCTGGCGTGACGTGATATTTGATTCGCAAAAGGAGCAAATACCCTGTTCAGACGTGGTTACAGACATTATGAGTGGTCAAATATTGCTGTATAAGAATAAATGTCTGTTTCGAATTTTCGAAGAAGAATCTAGTCAGAAATTAGCTAGGTTTTGAATTAAACGGTAAATTGTTGTGTTATGATATCAGTTTTTACTCAGAATTTTGATCTTCAATCCAAAAACGAGGCTTGGAAGTCATATCTTAGAATTTATTTTTCGCTTTAAAACGTATTGTGTCAAAGGTTGCGACCAAAGTCTTCAAATGTTCCAAATGAGTAAAGTCTACATGCTGAATTCTTAACCTTAAAAAGTAGATCTTTTTGCATAACTTGTCTAAGATCTTCGACCATTTAGTAAACTACAGTAAGTCAGGAAAACTTTAGTTTCCCTGGCTTGCGCGTTTATTTTTCATTTCTTCCTGACGTTGAGCTGCAACGCCCTTAATTTCGGTCTGAAGAACTTTAGCTTTAGTCATTTGTATATTTTATTACAGCTTTTCCAAGCCCGGGCTAGAGTGGCCCTGGACCGAATGGAACTGCTGCACGCCCTGAACGAATACCTGGACGACTCTATCGTGATCCACCCAGGGGTGGTGGATCAACAATCTCTGCTCAACTACAACGAGATCAAGCTCAAGTCTGAACTCCTGGTACAGAGAAGGAAGACTTTGCTCAAGAAAAGCTCGGACTTTGACAGTAAGCTTTTGCGTTTCAGGTTTCAAAACTAACCACGTTTCTTAAATCTCCGAAACGGCGATTGTAATTAAGGAGCGCTGGAGCTCTCTTCTTTTGATTTAACTTTCTAAATTATCAACAAGTAATCCAAAATATTATTTTTATTTTTTTAAACTGATTTTTTTGAAATATAAAAATTTTGCTTAATTTTCAAATTCCGTTTTGGCTTTTGCTTTGGAAAACGAAAATAGGGTATTTGATTGAGATATCCAAAAAAAAATTTTTGGGACACCTCCCCAAATTTAGGGGGTCGGGTATACCCCCCAAATCCGGGAGTCTGGCCGCCTATGGATATAATCTATATAATATACTAAAACCTAATATTTGTATGCAATAAAATGAGTCGAATACAATTTAAGTGCAGTGTGCTTTTTTTTACTTATGAGTCTAGTGGGTTTGATAACTGCTGCTACTGGTTCAGTGCTTTTCAAAAAAAAAGAGTCCATGCAGTAGTGTTGTAAAAAGTAATGGTTTGGATTATTTTAAGTAAAAGTAATTTGAAAAATTTTAATTTAAGTAATGTAAGAGTAAAAGTAATATGTGATTTTTTAATTTAAGTAAAGTAAAAGTAAAAGTAAAGGGGAAAATTTTATTTAAGTAAAGTAAAAGCAAAAGTAAGACCTATTTTTTTTAAGTAAAAGTAGGAGTAAAAGTATAATAAAAGTAATTTTGAAACGGAGCAAAACACCGGTTTTTGAAGCTCCAATGCTCTGTTCTAAAGTTTTTGCCAATTTTATGTATAAATTATCATTTTTTCATAAGTTTTTTGCTCAAAATAAATGGTTTTAGCGTGTTAGCGGCTTAATAATTTTCTTCTGCCACTCATTTTACAACAACTCATAAGGAATCTACTTATTGAAATTACTTAAATTCTACTTAAATTAATTTAAGTATTTGCAGAAAAAAATCCGAGTAAAAGTAAAAGTAATTAAAATTTCAAAAGTGGAGTAAGAGTAAACGTAAAAGTAATTGAAATTTCAAAAGTCGAGTAAAAGTAATCCAAAATCCGTTACTTTTATTAGTTTAAGTAAAAGTAAATGTAACTTTTTACAACACTACCATGCAGATTGATTCACCCTGCACTTTTTGACAAAATAAGTCGACTTACAAAAACAGCTCTAGTTCTCTTATATTAAACCGTCGTTACTACGGGAAAATAATCCGCTGTCATTACAAAATACACGTGACTGTGACTCATTCTGTATTTAATCAGGTCCTGTTTTAAATTTAAAATGAGTGACAGACGCACATATTTTATACAAACTTTGGCTCATTTTGCCGTAGTAACGACGAAACTGTCTTACGAACCAGTATGCTGCAAAAGTAAGCCATGCCTTGGCCGATTTTTGTGTCAAGAAAGTTAAAGGATTTAATGTAAACCCGATTTTTCCTTACCTTTAGAAAATTAAAAATGGCCATATCTCAAAACGCCCATTTTTTTATAGACTCATTGTGTTGCAGCAGCGACGAAACTTTCATTGTTCATGGTTTGGTTTTTTCGTGTTGTTTATCTTATTATAATTATAATGTTGTTGCCAAAATGTCTTTATCTTTTTATTTTTAGGGCTAATTTTTCTTTTTTTTATAGTAGTGGTGTTATAACAAAATGTTTTTATTATTTTATAACGTTTTATTTTTAAGTGTTTATTGTTTGTTGCTCTAGAATATTCAGAGGTTGAACACAATGTTTGACATTACTCGTCAGTGCGTATATTGTGAACCGGGGAGGCCAAGCAGCGCAGACAGGGGAGAGAACATACCAACGCAGCAGACAGCAACGACGAGCGATCACGAGGAGTCGAAGAGCTCCGTCTCGGAAAGGTACACAACAGCCTCGACGAGACGAAGCAGAGCGACCAGAAAGAAAACGGACGAAGAAACAACACACAACAGGCGCAGCACCAAGAGCAGGGAGGCGGCGGGAGGGACGAACGCAAGGGAGGGCCACCGAGACCCCCCAAGCCGAAGCGAGCCCCGAAAGGCCGAAGACGCCCCAACAAAACTGAAGAGACAGTTGGAAACCGAGACAATGACAGCATCCTTCACGATATCACCATTCCTTGGGTTCATACTTGCGTAGGCAGTCATGACACCTGTGCTGAGACTGAGTGAGAAGAAGATTTGACTGAAAGCGTCAACCCACATGTCACCATTGGATAGTTTCTTCATGTCCCACTGTCCGATGTATGGTTGATTCCGTCAGAAGCACAGTAGAGGAGGCACCAACTCCAAGGAGGATAAAAAGCGTGACGATTGGCAACAACACAGTGACCCAGACAGCTTTGGAAAGGAAGTTTTGTCCACGATAAGAATCGCCAGGACACTAAACCACATGAAGAAGGCACCAGCCAGATGCGAGCGATGATCTCTGTGAGGTGTGGTTGGGCTAGCTGCAAGATGGAGGAGATCGCCGTGAAAGTGGCCGGATGGGATGGAGATGACATCTGTGCCGTTGACACCACGAATGGACCATGGGATTTCGCTGAAGAAGGATTTCACAAGCATGACGTTGCCCCATCCGAGCACAGTGGAGTAGTAGGTCACAATACCAAAGGAGATCGTTCCTGCGGCAAGTCCAAGCCCGCGGAAGCGAGGGTGAAGTTTTCCAAATGCTTGGGTTGCTGCTTTCTGAAACACTTGTCCAATCGCCATTTCGAGCTGCATCAGTGGGATACCCACCAAGAACAAGGCGAGATAGTATGGGATGAAAAATGGGCCACCGCCATATTGGTACACATAGATCGGGAAGCGCCAAAAGTTGCCCAGTCCAATGGCACTTCCGATGGATGCAAGGATGAACGACCAGCGACTTGACCAGCCTTCGTGGTACTCCTTGTTCACTTGGTCTTCCAAGTGGAGTGTTCATCTTCTGCACGTTCGACGTCGACTTTCATCTTGGGGTTGTCTTCTTCCTTCTTTGTGGTTTTCAAATCACGTTTCGGGTCTGGATGGAGGAGCTTTTCTCTTTTGATTGCTGTATCAAAGTTTTTTTTTCTGATCGGGTTCAAATTGCGAAAAGCTCAGAAATTTGTATTGGGAATCATCGATGTGGAATCATTTTGGGAAGGAGAAGATACCTCTCTCTCATTCACTCAACCTTACAACTCACACACAGAAAGGATCAAGGAGAGAGAGAGAGACACCACTATCGTTCAGTATGAATGGATGGAGATGGGTTGCAAATTTTTTTTTGTGAGCTCGAAAGTGAGAGGTACACACCTTGACTTCAAAGAGGGAAAAATGCTGAAACGATTGATGCGAGCAGAGCACGTGATGTTCCAAAGAGAATATCTCTCTCAGCCTGATCAGCTGCACATGGTCAAACATTCTGTCAGAATGATTCTGAAAACGTTGTCTCACGCCATCCACACTCAGCAATTTCTAACAAATTGTCGGAGTTAACCAACACACTCTTCATGCTTGATCGATTCAACTTTCATTCAAATCCTTGTGTGGGTTGTTGATTACAAAAGAACACAGCCATTGCTGCTCTCATGATTCATTCAATTCAAATTTTCAAATTCTAAAGTGTTTGGAGAATTTTGGAGAGCAGCACCGCGATCTTTGTTTCATTTCCTCATGCTTGTGATAATTTCTGAACTTGGTTCGAGAGGATTTTGGAAACTTTTGATCGAATGAGAATTTACATCTCACAAGAGAAATCGAAATGTCTCAAACTTGACAGAAAGTTGCAGATGTGAGATTGGTGAGAAGAAGTTTTTGAGGTTGGTGAGAAGATTGAAGAAAGAAAAAAAAATCAAAACGTTCATTATTTTTTGGAGTGGCTGAACTGTGTTGGAAAAATATGGAAAAATGATTCAATGGTTGCTTGGAAAAGAAGATGTGTGAAAGCCTTGAGGTCGAGAACCAAACCGGTTCGTTCTCTTTTTTCTCTGGTATAAAAAGTAGTTCTTTTTCTCTCTCTGTCGTTTTGTGCTCTCCATTGATCAATTCTCCTCTGTGTCGTGTTACTGTTTCCCAAGCGAAAATCTTCATGGCAAATGTAACAAAATTCTCCATGAGGACTGGAAAGTGCTCTCTGAAGAAAGCGCTTGGAGAGAAAAATGGCATGAGACAAATGAATTGTTTGTAAAATTGCTTGTAGATCTTGCAGAGTGAAAGAAGAAGAAGAAGAACACAGCGCAGTTTCTATTGCACATTGCTCGGACAAGAGAGTGTGCACAGGATCTTCACGTTTCCGATCCGAGAACATCCAGAGTTCGATCAACTTCAATCCACCACCAACAACAATAGCAAGCTGGATAGATTATTTCAATAGGCTCCTGGACACAATGACTCTCATGATCTCATTCGTTCCCTCCAAGATCTGGTGGACTCTGCAGTCTCGGAGAAACCTCTCCACAGGATAGTCATTCAAGTATCCATATCCGCCATGAAGCTGAAGAGCTTCGTTGCACACTCTGAACCCAACATCCGTGGCAAATTGTTTTGCCATCGCACGCGACGTCGTCGAATTCTCATCAGCATTGTCTAAGCTTTGCGATGCGTTTCGCACCATCAGACGTGCAGCATGAAGCCCCGTTGCCATGTCAGCCAACTTGAACTGTACACTCTGGTTCTGTGCGAGTGGGGCGCCGAACTGGTTTCTCACGCTGACATGTTCCCTTGCGATCTGAAGACAACGCGTCGCTGCACCAAGACTGCACGACGCAATGGACAAACGACCTCCATCTAGAGCAGACATCGCAATCTTAAATCCAGTCCCTTCCTCTCCGATTCGGTTCTCCACTGGAACTTTGCAATCTTCCATGATGACCGCACACGTCGGCTAGAGACTCCACCCCATCTTCTTCTCTTGTGCTCCAAAACTGAGACCTGGAGTGCCTTTCTCTACTGCAAAACAAGTGATGCCTTTAGCACCTGCACCACCTGTTCTCACCATCACCAAGTATAGATCGCTTCTTCCCTTCCTCCAGAGATGAAAGCCTTGAGACACATTTTTGACGCATTAGTGAGAGCCATCTGCAGAAAGCGTGGCTTTCCGTCATCAAGTTCGCTGCATCAGACCCTGCGGACGGTTCGGTGAGGCAGTAGGATGCAAACCATTCCATGGAGCAGTTTATCAGAAATTGACTCTTCTGATCCTCGTTTCCGTACTTGTTCAGAATAGAGCCACACATGTTGTGAATGGTCAAATATGCTGTCGTGCTAGTGCAACCTGATGCCAGGGCCTCGAATACGACGGAAGCATCTTGTCGCAACAGATCAGAACCACCGTAGTCAGGGAAAACGAACGCCTCCAAAACCCAAGCCAGCTGCCTTGCGAAGCGTTTCTTCTGGGAAGATTTTTCTGCGTCCCACTCGCGAGCCTTGGGAAGAAGCTCTTTCTCTGCAAACTGTGTTGCCATCTCATACAGCATGGTCTGATCCTCAGTTAGCCAGGCTGACCCATCCAACACAGTGTTCACGGAGCTGAAGCCTCGTGCTCCAAGATGTCTCCTTCCCAAGTGGGTTACTTTTCGAAGATGATGCATCATCTTCGAAAAAGTAACCCACTTGGGAAGGAGACACTTGGAGCACGAGGCTCACTTCCGTGGAACATGCCTTGGATGGGTCAGCCTGGCTAACTGAGGACGACCATGCTGTAAGGCAACACACTTGCAGAGAAGCTTAAGGCTCGCGAGTGGCAGGAGAAACGCTTCGGCAAGGCAGCTGGGTTGAGATTTTGGAGACTGTTGTTTCCCCCTACAGTCATTATTTGCGACAAGTGCTTCTGTCGTATTCGGAGGCCCCTAACCACGTGGTTGCACTAGCACGACACCGTGTTGACCATTCACAACAGTGTGTGGCTCTACTCTGAACAAGTACGGAAACAAGGATCAGAAGAGTCAAACTCTGCTCCATGGAATGGTTTGCCATGCCTACTGGCAGCCCCTAATGCCAGCGAACTTGATGAGCGAAAGCCACGCTTCTTGCAGATGGTTCTCCAGCTACGTTTAAACAGGTCCAAGCTTTCATCTCTGGAGGAGGGAGAACAATTATGCTTTGGTGACAGTGTAAGGTGCTAAAGGCCATCCTTGTTTTGCAGTAAAAGGCACTCCCAGGCACAAGAGATCAAATTTCTCAGCCAACATATAGTCAAAGTTCCAGTGGGGTTCAAAATCAGAAGGAAACTGCAAGATTCGAATATCTTGTCAAGTGGAGGTCGTTTGTCCGGTGCGTCGTGTGCGGTCTCCCAGCGACACGTTGTCCGCAAGAGTCCGTGTCAGCGTGGGGACCCAGTACGGCACCCCGGGCTCCGAGTGTACAGTAACTTCATGCTGCACACGTAATTACGAGATCGGCAAAGTTGACAATGCTAATAATATATAGTGCGATGGCAAAAAGATTCCCCCAGTGTTTGGGTTCAGAGTGTGCAACGAAGCTCTACTTTCATGGCGGATATGGATACTTGAATTTGGACCCTCCGAGACTCTGCAGAGTCCGCCCAGATTCTTGGAGGGAACACATCATAAAAAGTTCATTGTGTCGACCTATTGGAAAGTGATCTATCCCAGGCTTGCTATTGTTGTTTGGTGGTGGATTAGAGTTGATCAAACTAAAAATTTGATCAAAACATGAAGACTATAGCTATGTTGGGCAAATGTGCAAGCAATTTGGCTGTACTCTCTTTACTCTGCAAGATCTACAGACAAACTCATTCTGTCTAATCCATTTTTATTCTCCAAGCGCTCTTCAGAGAGCACTTTCCCAGTCCTCATGAGATTTCGTTACATTTGCCATCATTTCGCTTGGAAGTAAGACGACGCGGGAAAAGGAGATAGATCAATGGAGAGCACAGAACAAAGACAGAGAGAAAGAACCTTTTATACCAGGAGAAAAAGAACGGTTCTTTTTGTAGTTCTCAACCTCATTTTCACATATTATTTTAGAGCAACGTGGTATTTTCCATATTTTCCGACGCGCGTCGCACTCCAAAAAATAATGAACGTAATTTTTTCTTTCTTCAATCTCTCACCAACCTCAAACTCCTCCACCTGCCCAACTTTCTGTCAAGTTTCTCAGACATTTCGATTTCTTTTGTAGATGTGTTCAGATTCAATCAAAAACTCAGAGTGTCTCAAAATTTCCCAGAAATTCTAGCAAGCATAATTTCCAAAATGAACAAAGAATCACCAAATTCCCAAAATTCTCCAAAACACTTAGAATTTATAAAAATAAATGAATCATGATGGGATATATTTTTTGTAATCAACAACCCACACAAATTTGAATGAAAGTTGAATCAATAAAATATATTTGGTTAGCTATCAAAATTCTAAATTCTAATGTGAATGCCAAAATATAATTTACTCTTTGATATTTTGTACACTAAATAGCTAATTTACTCTTTGGAACCATATATTTTCGCATAGATAGTTTCATAATTTACTCTAAATTCAACTATATTTTACTCTTTGGCTTCACCAAAAATTCATAATTTACTCTAATGTTCATACTGAACAATATATTTTACTCTCTCTATTTAATCCTTTCTGTGTGTAATTGTAATTTAATACTAAATAGAGTATCTATCTTTCTTTTCCCACCCAAATAGTTTCCCAAAATATTTTTTTCGCAATTTAAAAACTTTGACTACACAATCAAAAGAAAGCTCCGTCAACCTGATTTGAAAACCAGAAGAAGAAGACAACCCCGAGTAGTCAAATTCGAACGTGCAGGGAAAAGATGAAAAAAAACGCTCCACTTGGAAGACCCAGAGTGGAGCGAGAGAAATTCCGCGAAGGCTGCATCGTCGAGTCGCTGGTCGTTCAGTCCTTGCCATTGAACTGGGCAGATTTTTGGCGCTTCCTACCGATACGGCGGTGGCCGTTCATCCCGAGCTGCTCTTCGCCTTGTTCTTGGTGGGTCCTCCCCGCTGATGCAGCTCGAGAAGTGGCGATTGGACAAGTGTTTCAGAAAGCCGCGACCCAAGCATTTGGAAAACTTCACCCTCGCTTCCGCGGGCTTGGACTCTGCCGCAGGAACGATCTCGTTTGGTATTCTGACCTCCCTCTCCCACTGTGCTCGGATCGGGGCGACTGCTTGTGAAATCCTTCTTGTGCAAATCCATTGCGTCGTGTCGACGGCGCACAGATGGCTCCCCCATCCGGTTTACGGCGATCTCCCTCCGATCTTGCAGCTAGCCCCGACCAGCAGCCTACAGAGGTGGGCATCCGCTCCACCGTGTCGGGCTGCGTGTTGTCTCGTGGTTACATGTTCCTGGCAAAAAACAAAAACTTACTTTCCAAAGCTGTCTGGGTCGCTGTGTTGTTGCCAAAATGACGTCACGGCTTTACAAAGTTCATCCCTTGCTGCAAAATGGCGCTTCTGACGGGAATCATTCGCCTCGGTGGGAACAGTGGACATGGAAGAAACTATACCCAAATAGTAATAGGTTGCGAATCTTCTTCTAGGGTCGGTCTGCACACAGGTGTAGTGGGCTGCCTACGTGAACCCGAGGGATGGGGTGTGATCCTGTGGTGGGAGGGATGCTTGTCCCATCTCGGTTTCCAACTGTCTCTTCGTTTAGGGGTTAGGGGTCTCCACCGTCCATCGGCTACTTTTCCAAACAGAGCGGTTTGCAGCTTCGAGTACTTGAATGCAGAGAGAGTCCCCCTCGGTGGACCCTCCCTCTCCGTCGCCCCTACCCAGCCGCCGCACTCACCTACCCTTGATGGCACGAATCTAATATGTGTGTTGTATTCTTCGTAAGCGCTCTTGGAGTCGACTCTGCATTCGGTCTGCGTCGAGGTGTTTGTGTACAACTTTCACGAGACGGATGTTTCATTCGTTCATCTCCACCAGTGTACTGCGCTGAGGCGTCGTTCTCTACCTGTTCGGCGAT